>JAOVYW010031203.1:0-16757 GCA_025775045.1 Hiodon tergisus
GAGAGAGAGAGAGAGAGAGTGAGAGAGAGAGAGAGAGAGAGAGAGAGAGAGAGAGAGAGAGAGAGAGAGAGAGAGAGTCCTACATTCCAGGCTTGGTACACTCAGACTACGATAATTATCACCTCCCAGGCCAGTTGGGTCTTGCACTTGCATTCCTGTGGGGGTATCTCAGGTTTCATCAGTTTGTTGGTGGCAGAGACACGACTCCTGCCCCCATGCCCCCTTGGAAATAGGGCCCTGCTGTGAAATTCCTGGCCGAGTCAATACAGGTGTCTATATATCAGCCTTATCTCTCTGCCCAATGTTGTGTTGAAAACAGCAACGCTGTCAACAGACACAGGACTTTGAGATTAGAAGTTTAAACACAAACATTATATGGAACTTTCATTTAAACAGAAATAGCGTCCTGGGGGGATTGACCAATTTCATAGTCATCTCTGATCACGATGTAGATACGTTGATCACACACTGCCCGCCAAAGGACATAGTCCGGACATTTTCATTATTCCTGAAGAAGTGGGAAGGCTAGGTTTGATTTTAACCCTGGAACATTGCAGCGTCACTATTTAAAAATCGGAACGCCAGCTTAGACATCAACTAAGGCACACCTGACCTTCAGGAAGCTATGTCACCAAAACAGATATTTATAGAATCTCTGTTTAAATCAGATTTGATAGTGTGTTTGTGAGCTATTTAGATATTTCATGGAAATTACATGGTCAAGAATCAATACTGAAACAAAAAAGTTCCAAGTTCAATGTAGGGATTTAATTAATTACAGAGGGATCAGAAAGAAATCTAGCTAAACCAAGACATGATATATCAAATGTCCATTAATGACTATGCATTTAACTGATGTGCTTGAAGTAGGTTTTCCAGCCTTTTGTTCGATACTAGAGCACAAATCTCAAGCATGTTAAAATAATGTTTTAGACGACGATATTCTTCCTTTTTTTCAGGCATACTTTTTGTGCATAGTCTTTCCACCCTTAGGCGAATAAAGAATGAGAAACTGTTGGACAATTCCTCTTCAGCGTAAACATGTCACAAAATCACTTGCTGTGATCTATACCACCTTTAGGCTATGTTGCCAAATAACGCAGTGGGCTAAGTGGGCCCAGGCCTGGTTTGAATCTGGATCTCCAAGAAAAACAAAGCTTTGGCCTTTATAGGGCGCACTTCCCTGTGAAGTTCTTCTGAAGTTTTATTTTGTTGCAACAATGAAAACAATAAAAACAGGGAATTTGTTGAATTCAGTTGCACTCTTTCAAAGTGTAACGCTGTTTAGCAATTGGACTTGTGCTGTCTTAAGCGATAAGACTAAGGTTACATAAAAAATACGACATTTTTTAGACCAAAATATGTAGCTTTGACCACATTTGAATACACATTTGACAAATTGATTAGATGTGATCACATTTTACATGAAAATCCTATTGCCAATTCCAATTTCTATACTCCAGCATTTTTGGCAAAAACAACAGCAGCATGTATTAAATTACTCCAAATGTTCTTATTCTCGTCCACTTGGCTAGCAGACAAGGTCATTTAAAGAGCCAGTATGAGTTTTTTTAATTTTATATTTATTGTTTTAGATGTTGCCATTGCTGTAGTAATTTCTATGATTTTCTTACTGCCGGCTGCCCTGGAAAACGCATTACTTTAAATTACCTTTAAATGAGTTTTACTTCCTCCAAATTCTCATTCATGGTTTTTGTTTCACGATGCTTGTAACTTCAATATGGGTCAGCTGCCTCTGTTTGGAGATGCTCCCCCTCTTGTTGGCATTTGATATATGGCCTCGGCTCACAGACCTGCACATTGCTGTGGTCACGAAGAGGGGGGAGGAAGTCACCTCAAATTGAAATTGGGAAAAGCATTGGTCTCCATGCCAACCGCAATGCCTCGCAGAACACAAGACAGAGAGACTATGGGACTGGCAAAAACAATGCTACCAAGACGTCTGACGCCGCCACACATTGTCAGAGAAGGGCTGATTTTTCTGTGTCTGCAAACACCAGGATACGCGTTGATACATATTTAAAATTTTAAAACTTTAAAAAGTTTATTTGAATTTACATCTGCAAGAGGTTATCCTGCCTTGTTTGTGTACATTAAAGACTTGTGGTTGTATATTTGGTCTTTTAAACATTTAATTGCAAGCTATAGAGCAGCCATCATCACCTTTCAAATCCAATTTGTATTCAACTCATGCTCTTGTGTTTCGCCTATCACACTGTAAGCGAAGTGTTAGAATGTGTTATGTCAATGCAAACACAGAGTTTAAACTGAGATAGGGCTAAGCTTTCTTATCCCCACAAAGACAGAAAATACAGCACATTCCAACACTGTTTTCCCTCTGACTGCAGGGGTGAACAGGAGCTACAGAGCCCACGTCCACTCTAACCCAATAAACCCCATTCAGCTTTGCCTCTTCCCAGAATGATTACATTGGCATAACTCGAGACGAAACCCGGCAGATATGAGCTGCTTTTCTTCTGGTATTGACAACATCTTTCACCCCCTCCCCTCCCCTAAAAGCAAGTCCAAGTCTCTGCCTCTCACGGATTCACTGCATCCAGCCACACGGGAGAGATATATCAGGCAAGGCTTGGAGCGAGACGGGGGGGAAAACAAAGTCATAGGATGGGAGGTATCTGTGGAGAGATTACAGCTGTGGGCGGTGGGAACGCAGCCCCCAGAGCAGTGACAACAGGAAGCCACAGCATCAGCTGAAAATGTCATTTAGAATATTTATCCCAGTGACAGCGGGAAGCCTACCCCCGTGAACTAACAGAGAAGCGCACAACAGGATCGTAAATTTGACCAAGCTTCCGTCTCTTCCAATGTACTCACTATACAATCACGAAACGGCTGGGTTGTACTGCAAACTTCCAAATGTAAGGCCAGACACTTTTTACATAAAGCAGTGTACCCTTGCAAGGTGAACTGTCCCGGAGAAAAATGTTTTAATTCTGCTTATTGGTGTGCGTGTATCCATCTATATATAACATGTTAGAAAGGCAAATTGCTCCCAGCTGGATGCTGGTCAGGGAGTGCTGAGTAAGAGACTCTGACCACAGGGTATTTCTGGAGATCCACTAGTAATTAACCAGCCCCATTTAGGGCACTCCCATGTACCTCCCAATCCCGCCATACTGGGAGCAATGCTTCTCCACTCAGTCTGTTGAATTCCTCCCCACCATGGACCATGGAAGAATAGCTTGCATCCGAGGCTGATCTCTGCTATCTGGGCTTGCTTCGTGTGTTGCCAGTTTGACTGTACCATCATTGAATTTTTCACTCTGCTCCCTCCAAAATGGACAACAAAGGCCTAAAATATTCTTGAAATTTGCTCTGGAAACAACACAGCGTGTTGTTCTGCCGACCATGAGAGCCTAGCGAATTCACTCGTATTGATTGATTCGTTAAAACGTCAGGCCTGCTTGTGCGCATTCCGCCACCTGAAAAGACCTTCACTGCTTTCAGGATCTCTTACTGCATGCCAGCCGATGTATGTGTGATAGAAGCCCTTTTAGCTAAAGAAACATCAGCAAGTGTATGAAAACAGAACAGAAAAGAGCAGGCAAACAAATTGTCATTGGCATACTATATAGTGTCTTTAATAAGGGTTGTACGGCAAAATGTCATTCTGTTTCCCAACCAGGATACATTCAGTATTGTTTAAGGGCAGGGTTGATGCTGTACAGTGCATAAAATAAATCTAGCATTTGGTTAAAATAAAAGTATCTAGATCATGACTAATTATCTCTCTGTCACTCTGTCTGGGTCTATACACACTGACGGGGAAAGAAAGATAAATATTTTGAGAGACTAAGGCCGTATTATACATGGTTTACACATGAAGAACTTAAATGGAATAGGTGGCGGGGGGCGCGACTGAAAAAGTGCTTTGCATAAGCGTGGCATTAACACACTGATGACAGCTTTCGGTCTCAGTCATTCAGCTTCCCGCTGTATTTTAAACACCTTTAATCAGATAAACCAACCAGAGCCATCTCTGGGATAAACACATGGAGGCATTCCAAGACTTATGAGTGACAAATGATTCCTTATGTGGGCAGGTTAAGGGTTTATTTGATCTAGTCCACGGTTCAAAGGATTTATTTTGTGACATACAAAAACAAAACAAAAAGAACTCAAAGGTGATGTTTGACGGTAGTAATTTTCCTTAAAAAATATGATCCAGAGCAAATATTTCTCCAACCAGCAATTATTTACAAAGGAAAACAAAAAGCATTTAAGCTTATGAAAATGTGCATTACAAATGAATAATATATATTACACATGAATTGTGACTGTGTTTGTCTGTAATTTCCAATTAGCAATTGGTTTAAGGTTAAGTCTTAAATTTGTGAGACACTTTAAATGTAATTCTCAAGGAAAACTAAATTTCCATAATTCTGAATAAGATGATGAACACGGACAAACAGCTACCATTTCAAACTCCAAAAGCCTCCGTTTCCATCTTTTCAAGGGATCTGCAGTGTGGCCACAGAGATTGAACACAGGTCACATTTTATCCTTGACCATTGCATAACGTACAACGCCACCACCGAGATCATCTTTTTCCCTGTCAAAGCAAGACGATGTGACCAAGCCATCCTTAACATACAAACTCGACAAGCCAGGCAGAGTTCCCTCTTTTTTCCCTTCACCAGCGGCCCCCTAGCTGCTGATCTTGGTGAGCATCTTGTTGATGGCCTGCTTGACGTGGGTGGTGGAGCTCCGGCGGCGGGCTTTGCCCTGCACCGAGCGGCGCCGCCGCACCTCCCGGGTCAGCTCGTGGAAGGCCTCGCTGACGCAGCCCTCGCCGGTGCAGGCCGAGCACTCGTAGAAGGCGCAGGCCAGCTCCGCGGCCAGCTTCTCCCCTTCCTCGGTGCTCACCTGCCGGGAGTGCTCCAGGTCGGCCTTGTTGCCCAACAGCACCAGAGTCACGTTCTTGGGCTTCTTCACCTCCTCCAGCAGGGCCTTGAGGGGCGCCACTTCCTCGAAGCTTCCCCTGTCGGTGATGTCATAAACGATGATGAAGCCGTCGCCCCAGCGCATGTGACCCTCCCTCTGGATCGTATCCTCCTGGGGGAGGGAGGCGGGAGAGGCAGCTCATTAGTAGCCACCCAATGTAAATACAGTCTATTACTGGCTCACTAAATATTACCTAACGTTAATCACCATTCAACAAAAAGAAGAAAAAAAACATTTACAAATTAACAGAACTGTAGTAATGTATGTATTACTGAGCAACAAAAAGGTCTTGAAAAGAACATCTTCATAAATTCAGATTAGAAGGAATTTTTAAAAGAAACGAGGTAAAACAGAACTTAATGCCCAGCACTTAAAAAAACATGCCCTGCCGTCATCGTTAGCGCAGGCTCCTGATTTGTCAAGGATAACAGATATCGGAAGGCCCGTCAGAGCTCACCTGCCCAGCTGTGTCCAAGATCTCCATGCCCACAACCTCATCATCGATATTCGCTTGATGCCGATACGTTGATTCTGAGCGAGACAGAGGGCGAGAGAGCGAGCGCGTGTAAGAGAGAGAGAGAAAAACGCTTATTTAAAATAAGCTACCGCTGTTACGTTAAATAGCTCCATAATAGTGCACATGGGATGGACATCTAGGCTCTGCACTAAAGGTCACGAGTCTAAATACCGGAGTTGTCAGAGCGCAGCAAAGCAGTTACTTTAAGTTACTCCGGCAGATCGAAATGTTAGAATTCTAATTTGTTAGACATCTTAATGCCTATGAAGTTCTATGAATGCTTGTTAGACCTAATGTGCAGGTATTTTGTGTACAAGAATCTTTTAAATTTAATAGTTGTTTACAAAAGGTTCATTCTTTTCTAAAACTACCTCAAAATAAAGGCTGGGTTCTTACTGCTGGATGAAATCAATATAATTCAATAATGTGTCACATTTTAGCCAGTTTCCTGTATGCCTCCAAACGTCATGCAAAACACTTTTTATGGAAGTTTTTAAATAAACTCAAAAACTAATATAAAAAAAATTTGGAGGCTTCTTGAACATTCTTTTACTAATCACAAAGTTGCCCGATATATAAAACAAATTCTTCATCCTTGCGAATCCCATGAGCGATAGTTTAAAAAAAAACATTCCTGCTGATCTTGTGTGATCTACCCTCCAATAAGTGAACCCAAACATGCTTAAGCTCAGCAGATAACAAGTTAGATAAACCTTAAATACCATCTATTTTCAGCATTGACTAATGCTAACATTACATGCCGGCAATACCTCCCCTCAGTGGGCAACAGGACAGGAACCACTGCTCCCAGTGCACCACACGGAGCGAATGGCTCGTGGTGGCCACCCTCAGCATTGGTTTGTCGGGCCCCCCAGCCTGGGATGTACCCCTGAGTAACCAGGGCTGTGTCAGAGCTGGATGGAATGTACCAATACAGCCGCCGTCACTCCGACACCCCCCCGGCAGCCCATGAAGACGTGATTCAGGTTAATCCAAAGGTCTAACGTACGCACATGGGTCCCGGAGCACGGCTCTGCCTGCAGTCTTTTTGACAGATGATGATTTAACCCTTGCTTCTTCTGAGTATTGCTCGGGCTGCAGCTGGGCTCCGTAGCAGGCTTCTTCTGTGCCCTTTCATTAAATTATTGTATTGAAAGCAGCAGACAGCTGGGCTGTTTTTGTTGGTCTGTCCCAGTTCTGCATAAAGGATGCAGTGGTCAGTTTTGCCCATTTGATCTTTCCTACACCCCTCTTATTGTTTTTTATAAGCACTGAGTGTGCGTGTCTGCGTCTGTACTTCATCAATACCTCATTAAGGCCGTGCGCTGCAAAGCTGCACTAAGTAAAATAACTGCGAATGGTGAGTCCGAAGGATCCGCTAAAATTAAATAAAACCTATAAACCAAATAAGGTTTAGAACAAAATGTCTACAGATGTTCGTTTTCTGGTCATTCCATTTCGTGGCTGAGTTTAAAATTAACCCTCTGTTCACATCAGTGCTTAATTTGTAAATCAGAACACAGAGAGGGTGCTTTTTTGGCAGTTCAGATAGGTGTTCGCCCGAATCTGGGAGGACCCGGATCCGGTTCCGGCAGGATCCGGCACAAATCAAGCCCTGGTTCACATGTTACCAATCGAGTGAGAGACTACGTTCTTTTGACACTTTTTTTTACTTACAACCATACTTAAAATGCATGTAAGTATTGTATGCATTGTCGGAGATTATGACAGTACTTAAAAGGCATTCAAATGTGGAAGTGCCATACTTCATTCAGTTGTACAACCTGTTCACACTTTGTGGGGGCAGAGTGGAGTGAGGGGTTGAATAACAGGCCCGGATGGAGACGAGAAGGGGAGAAACCTGTTCACACTTTGACGGGTCGAGTGGGCTGGAGTGTAGGGTCATTTACGAGACCAGATGGAGACGAGAAGTTCAATATCAGCCGATTGGACTGAGGTCAAGCTGTTGGACAAGCTTACTGATCTGCAGGAGTTGGATAGTCCAGGTTAGAGATGACAAGGCCCTTCTGCTTGCCCTGCATTGAGATTATCTTAATATAGCCAGAAAATAAATAATGCTGCTTCTTTGTGTTTCGGACTGACATTCTGAGAAAAATGTTAGTGCATTAAAAGGATTCTACTTATCTTCTGCTTTTCATCAAGGTAAAAATGTACAAAGAACCAGAGAAAACCTTGGACTTGCGTACGTCTCACAGGGACCTACCTTCCTTGACAGAGTTATTAAATTACCTCCAAAAATTCAATATTGTCAACATGGTCTGCAGAACTGCCTGTGCCAGGCAATATGTTGGTGGGGGCCTTCTCTTTCCTCATCTCATCTTTGACAGTAGAAAAGCATGGAAGCATGGTCATTGGAGCGCTGTGATTCAACTCATCAGCAGAAACAATAAGGCAAGACGGTTCTGCAGACTGCACTGTAATTAAAAAACTTAGAATGAACAAAAACAATCTACGATTGCGGTATCATATTTATTGAAAATCTCCTCTTCCAGTCCAAAAGGAAATCCAGTTACACTCCGGAACAGATGATGTAGCCCGTCCTGTGTGGTCATTTTAAAAGGCCCAACCTCTCTCACATTTTACACTTCCTTTCTTCGGCCTCAGCCGACGCCCTTTCTGGCGTCACCGAATCTATTTGCATCAGCGTTTCTCCGTGCTGAGAATGGGTTAATTACACAGGATCCCCTTGCAAGTCCGATGCGAGTTTCAGGTTGCGGAAGAAAATGGTCTCAGGGAAGAGCTGCTCACATCGAGGACGGATTACATTACAACTTTGATATCAAAACTAAACACAAAATACATATCCGACACGTAGCAGTGTTTTTAATTAACTGAAGGTAGTCTTATAATGATTGAACATAAGCCATGGCATGACTGAGATAAAGTGTGGGAGTGTGCATGTGTGTGTTTGTGTGTGTGTGTGTGTGTGTGTGTGTGTGTGTGTGTGTGTTTGTGTGTGCATGTGTGTGTTTGTGTGTGTGTGTGTGTGTGTGTGTGTGTGTGTGTGTGTGTGTTTGTGTGTGTGTGATAAAGCCTCAATTTAGCTGACATCCTTTTAATCCTTACTCACTTTTAGAATATATAGAAATTCTTCCAAAACGTTTTGAGGTCCTTGTAAGTATCCGGGGGTTATGGCCAAGAGAAAAATTAAAATTCAGCCTTTTCAACGAGTTGAGCGTACATAATGAACAGGAACCTGTTCAACTTCACAGTACGGAGAGGATGGGCTCCCAGCTCCCACAGGTGATACGCCCAACAGGACAGCGATGATAATGACGCTGAGCGCCCAGTGCGACGGTGTCACTTACCGAGAGTGGGGTCGTATTCCCAGATGAAACGCTTAGTCAGAAACCTCACCACCAGAGCTGCAGGCAAAGGGAGAGAGACGGACAGGTTTGGCATCCAGCACCGAGGTGTGGGTCAAAAAACATGGGAGCGACAATACAACAGATTGCATTTTGTCGCGTTAAAGACGGCAAATTGGCATCAGTCGTCAACGGAGGTTTCCGTTGTAACACCTGAAAAGCAAACCTTATAACAAAGTTTTGTGTTAGGCCGATGTTCATGGTAGAGATGAGACTAGAAGTCTATATCAGTAAGCCATCTTTCCAGTGGTACGCTGTGAAGCGTTCCTCAATGAGGGGAGCCAGTGATCTTTTTTTTGTGACACAGCTGATGTAATCAGTTGAATCCGGCCATGCTGTCCAAAACGATGGATGTCCTGAAGTTAGATTAAATCACACCTTTCGGGCCCCTCTCTTATCACAGATGGAAAAACACATTGAGGTATCCGGTTATAAAGAAAAATGGGCTCTCTGATTACAGTCTGGCGAGTAAACAAAACAGCCGACCAGTCCATTCATCAGGAATTGCCAGCGCGCTTCCAACAGTGAATTTTGTTTGCGACAGAGCTTCAAAAACAATATGAAGAGAGATGTAATGGTTTGTCAAGAACATCTAACCTTAATCTCGTCAGCACATACTTATGCCAGCCTGTGCCAAATCCGCTAGCTGATAAGGCTTGTTCCCGCAAATGATTCATTACAAGGCAATGTAAACCAAGAAACACGATGTCACAGTGCTGTACACTGTCAGACTCATTTGAAATAATTTGATGAAACTGAGACATACACTTTCCCTCTGCACTGCCCTGAAGCCGCAAATGGAGACAAACTTCCAGTCTGCACATGGCTTTATATAGTTTAGGATAATGCAGGTAAGCCCTGTTTAGTCTTTTAAGGAGACGGATTGAAATGAGTCAGCCTCTCAAAAAACTATTAGAATCATTAAACAAAACTGTCTTTTGTCTGTATCAAAACCCTGCTCTTTGTTCTGTTAAATATCAATTTGAACCTTAAACTAAAATTATGGTAGAGAAGTAGCCATCAATAAATTCCCCCGTGATTATGATTTCTATGATTTTCTTTTCATCTAACTTTTTCTATTAATCTCTTTTTGTATGCAACTCAAATTTGCATACACTACCTATGTGTTCTCGTGGCTGTTGATTAAACCTTCGCACTTTTAATAATGCTCATCGAGATCTCATCTCATGCTCACGCTTTTCAAAGACAAATCACCTGCATGTTCGGGCCGTCTGCTGGCAGCACAACATAGGTAACTTGTAATTGTAATAATTTTTTGGGTCTGAATTTCACTCAAAGGAGAGTTAGCACGCCGACTGACATGCTCAGACAGGCTCCTTGCCCTGTTTGCGACTAGGCATTTACCAGTCGCCAGGAACTGAACGACTCCCTCGCTTTTCCATTAGCCCAAAAGCCATGACAAATGGAAGATGACATTCCTGCCGAGGACAATGAGAAGCGGGCCCGGTTTAGACAGATGGGGCGACGCGCGGTTTCCCGTGGCCGCTCCTCACAGGCCCACGCACCCCAACACCACGGGACTGACACACACCTCTCACCTGATCTCCAATACGAGTCAACGGGGGGGTTGGGGGCGCGGACCCTCCCCCGCATGGTGCTAATTGCAACGCTGTTGCCGAGTACAGAGCACTGTTTTGGACGCGCGTCTGTGCGGATCATTCCACCGCTCGTCGAGGGGTGTCACGGGCCAAAGCGATTTCACACAAGCCTGAATGACCTACTTGAGTCTCAGGGGGGATCCATTTCTCTGTGTCAAGCGACAGTCTGTTGCTGTTGAAAGGGACAATAGCGAAAATTGCTTGGCCTTTGAAATGGAAAGAACATCCATCTTCACTTAGCCTGTTTTTCCTCTTATAATTAGGTCCATGAAAAGCTATTATGCTGCAAAGTTGCCTCTGACAGACTTCATTTAACCCTTTCCCAACAGATTCTTAAAATACTGTGCTTAGGCTTAACATTAAAGGAATGTATATTCGATATTTTAGCAAAAAGCAGTTCCGCTTTTTGATGGCTGATGAGAGATCAAATGATAGGAATAAGCATTACAAAAACATTGTGTTATTTTATTTGTAGCAAATTACTACATAGAAGGCTGATAAAAATAAAATGTCACGCTAGTTTTATTTGCTACTGCAAACCTTTTATTGTTTGTTCCAGTTGTGTTTACAAAGAAAACCACACAATCCAAACTAATTGAGTTAGTGCGCTCACAAACAACCATAGTCACGCAACTTTCAATTAGCCTGAAATTAGACTCAATTCCAAGTAGTAAATCACACAGTGGTTTTAGGCTCAATTTCGCTAGCACATATAAATGTAAGCCTCATTTAAATTTATTTCCTCTGCTCTGTACTTGGGTGAGTTAATATGGTCATTTTATTTTTTTTACTAAATTTCCGACTTCAGTAACTCTTTAGTAGCGTTTGTACCATTGTTTTAATTCAGTCTCAATAAATACTTTCCTTTTCTCCAGGGAAAAATAAGGTTTGTTTTTGATTCCTCTCTAAAACACATGCTTTTGGTTAGAACTTACTTCTGAACTAGTAAAGCTTACAGCAGTAATCAGGATTTTCAAGTTTCAAACATTCATCTATGCTTTTTGGAGAAGTATTTGCTGTCATAGTCATCAGTCTTATCCAAGCAAACAATCTGTAAGTATTTAGCAGCAGTCCTGGTTAGCGACTAATTATCATCCGGCATAAAAGAGGAGGCGAAATTTGAGCTTAACGATAACAAATGTTTTTTGTTTTAATGGATCTGTTTTTAATAATATATAAACTACTTGTTTATCAGTTTGTAGAAAATTAGAAAATAGGCATTTAAAAGAACAGAACTTCTTACTGTAGCTGGGCCCCTACAACACCATAACAGCCACTGTAAGAGGTCATTACAGGCAGACCTCTGGACTGGGGCGAGCTAATTCCGTTACAGAGAACACCACAGATAACGTACGGAGCAGAAGAATTTCATTGACTCTGGAGTCCTGGAGCTAAAGAGCTGCCATACACATTGAATGGTCTCTTTTGATTCTGTCATGGCCATTAATCTGACACCAGACAGTTTTATTTATTTATTTTTCCCTGTTTTTTCAGACCTAAATGCACAGAAATGGCAGAGGAGCGCAACGTAACGTCAGACCTAATGCCAGGGTACATTTTTAGATCCTCCGTGGGCATGGAACCACGATTGCTTTAATGAAAGTGCCTTAGCATTGTCAGGTCCTCTACCCCGCAACACTAATGCATATCCGAAGCATGACTCAACTGTAAACTAGCTTCAGACTTTCAGCCTTTCCTGCCTCACGGCGCCCACGTGCAGTCTGTCCGAGAGCCAACGGAAGCCAAAGCTTATATAGGGTTCCTAATATATGCCCAATTCATTGTCCTCACTCCCGGGATACTTGGATCAATTCTTCACCAATGCTTTAGAGGAGTTAAATTCCATAACATACATTTAATTGAAATGTTATGCATATTTTTATGTGTATTTATACATAGTTTTTATGCATATGATTGTTAAAGTTAAAAGCCTCAACAACAATTTTAAAAATCCCATTTAAGTATAGTTCAAAATGTTGTTCAATTCGAGTATGTTTTGGAAATTTGCTAACGTGACTATTTTATGCATGTGGTTCGGGAGTGGTCAGACACATGGAAAGGGTTGCTTTGGTGACGCCTTTTATTCGACATAAAACACAAATGAGCACAAACTAAACGAAGAGGAAAAACCCAGGGAAACACCTTTTTTTAGAAAAACCAAAGTCAACCAAAAAAATAGTTTAAACTTTTTAACTGGCAAATAAAAGCATGCAGACCTTTTCCATTTCAAAACCTTGCCTCATTGCCATTTCTGCAGGCAATCTCATTATCGAAACCCACACTCAGGCGTGTAGGTGAGGTTCTGGCTGTGGCCCTGGCCCCACAGCTCGTCTGTCCATCAGGTTAGGCCTGGGCGTGTCCCCAGGGCTTTAGGGCGTGGCTCCTGGCTGCGTGCCACTATGTATAACATTGTTTCCTGAATCAGTAGATGCCCGAGGCAAAAGCACCTTGTTATGGATACAAGCCCTGGATATTTGCTGTCCACAGGCATGCTTTTAGAGATATTAGCCATTCATTAGAAAATTAATAGAATCACAGCTGCAACAATATTTTGTTAGTGAGATTTCCTGACCTCATAACTTGAGCCCATTATGAGCCTTTTGGCTTGACTGGATACTCAACTCAAAAGGCAAGCCAGACTTGCAATTTGCAGCGAAGAGCTGGCTTTCCATTCATTCTAAACCCTTTTATGTGACTGCTTCCCCCCCTTTTATATGTAAACACATGACATATGTAAAAATAAAAAACCAAAAAGGAAAACCACTAAATGTAGTTGGCTAGAAAAAGTAATCTTGTGTATCGCAATCAGTTTAATTTAAAACAAAACCCACTAAGAGATTGAGGGCAGATACGAAAGTCACTTCCTGAGAGCTTGAGGTCAGATCCCCATACCACAGTCTCTGCTTCCAGCGGAAGTCTCTCCAGACTACCACTGACCACCAGATGCCCCACTCCGCTGGGGCACATCTGAGTTCCCCAGGCAACAAGTTTCCCCATTAATATTCAACAAGCTCAGTTTGAGGAATATGAACAATTCAGCAAATGAATGGAAATGAAAATATGAAAAGGATCCCAACTAGCAGTCTCATCAGCTGGATTTGTTTACTCACATGAGTCATCAGCAAATAAAACTAGGACTGTGCAGAGTACAATTCTTCATTCGGACATAATAAATTATATCCATTGAGATTATTTAATAAAGCATAATTACTATTGTTGGAAATTGTTGCATGCATGCCGTTTGAGTTAACACTTCAGTGACTGTTGAAGTATCACATGAATGACAATTCCTTTTCAAAAGATTCTTCCCCATTTTTTAAAATCTGAAAATGTCCCTATTTTCGTCTTAGGCAAGGCCTCGGCCTTGTCAAAACATTTTCACAAACGCAAAGGGAACAGAGGAGAACAGACTGCGTCGTTGGTGAGCATGTGCGGGATGTCCCCTCCTTAGAGTCCCTCTCAGAGATGACTCCGCCCACCTAATAAAAAAGATGACAGACAGCTCCGCCCGTGACTTCAGCTGAGCCAATGACGTCACAAAGCTTTTACTGTAGGCGACTGCGTGAGAGCATGCCGGAGTCTGGCCAAAATCGAGAACAAATGTGGCATCTATCAATACTTTAACAGTAAGCCTTCTATGGAATTTACCCATTAAGACTTGCCAATCAAAGCACGCATGGGCTCACATGACTTTATTGCCCAATAATTACACATTGCTGAGGGAATTGATATTTCATAAACATGAAATTGTTGGCTTCCGGCCATTTTTCATCCTCAAAACGCTGAACAGTCAAAAAGCTTTTATTTATATATGGACTCGTAATAGAATCCATTTTTAATCAACTATACAACTTGTCTGTTAAATAGCTAAGAGAGATGACAACTGAGAGAGAAATATTTTTTCACTACAATGTAGACAAGCGATTATTATAAAGCATGGATTCATTTGCACCTTTTTTGCAGTATTTTCTTCCATTACTTTAATTAGTTCACCCCCCCCCCCCGAGGAGAGTTTTGGTCTTTTGCGTTCCAGTGTGAACCCATGCAGAACAATGGCGCCAGAATAATGGGTATTCGCCTAGGCCCCTTAGGTTTTCTAAATGGGGCATCTTTGAGGGTATGACTTCAGAAATCCCCAAAGGAGTAAAAAGGACACCAGCTCGTTGTTCAGTGGGCTAGATTAATCTTAGATTTCCAAAAACTGCCCTTTCTTTCATTGCATTCTTCAACCATACACTCACTGCCCTAATTGAACCCATATTCAACCTGCTCCGACGCGTTTTACTGTAAGGAAGAGTGAAACGCAGGCACACGTGTCTGTGGGGCGAAGAAACAGTCACGAGCCGCCCTGAGACACTTTACTTTCGCCCGTGACCTTGCGGAGTGTCACTTCCCCGCCGTGGCCATGTTTCCACTTGGAAAAGAGCCCCCCAGGAGTGCGCTCGGGTAATAGGACGAGGTCCTATTAAAACATTTACGTACCAGTTGCACTTAACGAGGTTGCCTCAGACAGTTCTTCAAAATGCTACAGATACATCTTTTATATGGATATATTATATAGATATATATGTGTGTGTGTGTGTGTGTGTGTGTGTGTGTGTGTGTGTGTGTGTGTGAGTGTGTGAGAGAATGAC
This sequence comes from Hiodon tergisus, assembly GCA_025775045.1. NCBI lineage: Eukaryota > Metazoa > Chordata > Actinopteri > Hiodontiformes > Hiodontidae > Hiodon > Hiodon tergisus. The sequence goes on from JAOVYW010031203.1 coordinate 15,143, forward strand.
GCAATAACTAAATAATTCAAGTTTATAAATGTAATATAAATTTAAACGTTAATTCTAGGGTTCATCGTGGTTGGAGGAGTATCAAGCCCTCATATAGCTTACCAGGCTTGGGAATGACCTAAATCAGTGAGAGTAAAATACATGAAATGCATACAGGAAACTACTTCATTCATAAATTACAGGATAATGAAATCCTTCACCTTTATATGCCTGTACGAACACACAGGCCACAGAACAAAACAGGACAAATGCAATGAGAAAGTGTATTCGTCTCCTTGTGGTTTTGGGAGTGGAGGTGTTGGGGCATCAGCACACGGCTTGGGCCACTCAAACCAATCAATCTTTAAAGAAAAAATAACTAAAATAGCCAGAGGCCTTCTGAGACTATAGCCCCAGCTTTTACTTGCAACCGTGAGTACTTGAACGTGCATAGCTCAACAACCCCTGACGTAAAATCTTGAGTAACTTCCAATCCTCCAAGAGGCAGAGGAAGGTCATTAGAAAGAAAACGAGGCCCATGACTCACGCTGTGAAGAAAAGCTCTGGGCACACGGTACCGGGAATGACAAATGAAATCACTGAAGCCCCTTTCCTTTGACCTGGCATTGTCAGATGCCTGTGTAGGCAGTTGAATGGGGTGATGCGTGGTAATGGCTAGACTCAACAGCAGATAAGGCCAGTGCAGGCAATTTCACTCCTGGACAAAAGATTCTTCGGGGCACAGTTGATGTGTTTATCTGAAACGGGGGGGGGGGGGCGCGCAAGCTTGCTCCTCATACGTTCCATCGCTCCTCACTTCTGGCTAAAGAATTGGCCCTGACAATGTTCAGACCTCCGTCTAACGGAGCCCTGAATCTGACGTCTGCGTGAACCTGCCGCATTAATGAGGAACCCCCTTTATCTTGTTTACCTCATCTCTCGCTGGAAGTTTAATTAAGGAGGTTTTAATTATAACCGAAAGACAGACCAACTCACACATTTTTTTTCTTCTGAAAAAAGCAGGTTGAAGACACTTCTGATATAGACGTGTAGGCGTCTGGCAAAGCGGTGCCAAGGTGGCCATATTTAAATGTGAGCATAATCGGTCCCTTGTTCCTTTCCCTAATATCTGGAATGAAGGGTGCAATGTGTACAGGCTCACTGTTTTCAGACCACAGCTAAATCACTGCTAACTCTTTGCTGTTCAGCTTGTTTGTCTCTGCCGGACATTCTACTCTGGCATTACTGAACCCTGTAGGTGGGGCAGTAGTGTCGGCCTTTTCAAGGCCTCTTTAAAACTTACTCACGTTATAGGGACAACAATCAGTGAGTTTTTCCCTATCTGTTAAATGGACTGATGGCGTGCGGGTCACTGGTGACATACATTTTTTGCGAATGCACCTATTCCTTGGGGTCGACCAACTCTATAGGGGGGGATTTTGTCCCTCGGAGTTCTCCCGGCGCTCCACCTTCCGAGTATCTGCCCGAATCACCTCGACTTCACCAGAATAATAAGAGCTGGACAAATCGTGCACGGCCTTCTGCTCCACCTTCCGAGTATCTGCCCGAATCACCTCGACTTCACCAGAATAATAAGAGCTGGACAAATCGTGCACGGCCTTCTGCTCCACCTTCC
>JAOVYW010031203.1:16857-29266 GCA_025775045.1 Hiodon tergisus
GCCTTCTGCTCCACCTTCCAAGTATCTGCCCGAATCACCGAACTTCACCAGAATAATAAGAGCTGAAGAAATCGTGCACGGCCTTCCGGGCCATGTGCGTAGGTCCTCTCAGAGTCCAAGATTCGACAACATGGCGATCGCCGTTCGGCTGCGACTGAAAACTGCCAGTGACGAGTCGGAGCCTTTGTTCGTAGTGTAAGGCAGAGACAAGTCAGATATAATGCATTGTGCACTCACATTTCATTCATTCACATTTGTACGGATCATCGTTTCATGCCATTCTGTGTGGACCAGTACCACAAATATAGCTTATAAATAGCTTTAGAAACTGGTTACAGTAATAATTAATACAAAAAGCTGGAGAATTCAACATCTAATCAAGGATTCTGTCATTTAGAGCATGGTTGGCCCACCCTGGTCCTCCAGGGGCTTCATGTGCCCACCGTTCCCACCTCGCCAACTTTTAACTTTAAATCATTACCTGGATCAGAAATGACCTCACCTGGTGTTTCCTGGAGTAAATTAGAAGCCAACTGAAAGCTAGCTCTAAAACCTGCAGACACCGTAGCCAGAGCTGATTCCCCCATAGGCGTTGACCATCCATATCTCGATTAAATACGATGTTGCATATCTATTAAATACCAGTTATAGCACTTCATTAAAAGATAAATAAAAAAGACCAATCATACCGTTCGTCATCAGCCGCTGAAGCAGAGACTTAAACAAGGAGCTGAAATGACATAATCTCTATGGCATCTATGTGATAAATCCTCAATATCTCGGGGGGGGGGGGGCAGTTCTGAGAGACATTTCATTTGTGCACTTTAAGCATGAGAGGTGGTTTACTTCGAGGGCAAAAAGGCTCAGTAGAATTGATTCATGGGTGACACGGAGCGGTGTAAACAGCGACACTCCTGCGTAAGCGGGCGAGGGGATATTTTACAGGGTTTTCTGTACAACCCGCTGGATGCCGTGAGCTGTTGGGCCCTTTTATGGGAAAGCTGTAGCAGTCAATAAACTTAATCTGCCGCATTTCCCAAATGATCCGAGTTCCTCCCGACACCCCAGGAATGGCCTAATTGTTGGTTTATACATCAGAGTCGAGATTCAGTGCAACTCATCAGCTGGACAAGGACGTTTGCCGGGACGTATAAACGTATGTCATCAGTGGCAAAGTGCCTTCAGCCCTAGACCAGGGTTGAAAGCATTTATCTCCGAAATATCAAAAATATCAGTAGTGCTGAATTCATTTTTATTTTATTTTTTTATTACAAAAATGTATCTTAAGTTCTTTAAATCATATATCATCATCAATTTTTACTCAACAGACGCCTGTTAAAATGCGATATTGCATAAGACTGTGTACAAACCAGTGCTGTGAAATCAAAAGTGACAACCAAGTGACCCTTATAGAACTTAATAAGGCACAGTGGTTAATGTGGCAGCAGGCAGGAAATTGAACTGGACACAAAAGCTTTTCACAACCATGCCCCTGTTTTAGTGGCACTGAATTCAAGCCCCAAATTGTCATTTGTATTACAATTTCTGAGAAGTACGCCAAAGAGCTAGACGGGTAAGAGGGTGATAGTCGTACCTGTAACATAACCCCATTCCATTAACTATCCCTCCTGCTATGTTGCTCTTTTATTTAACTGTGACTTTGGATAATCACTGTAACTTTGGTAAACCTGTAATAATTAGAAATGCTTCCAGCACAATTAATAAGCCGACCCAATCATTCTACAACGTCTTGACACTTGAGTGGCCTGGATTTTAAAATGGAAACGTGAATCGTAGAATTTAACTTGTCATTTGTCACACAACTAATATTTTCATTGGATTCCAGCTGGATTCCAAAAAAATGTTTGACTCGACTTCCTGTTTTGTTGGTGGTGTCCCCTACGACTTGCTACACATCTGACAGGAGTAAGAACGATTTGCAATTCTCAATCCAGATTCCAGAAGTGTTGGTTTTAAAAAGGAAAAACATTTAAAAGGTTCCACAAATATTCATCTCTTCATGCATGCAATTCTATGCTTGCCGCTGTCAAAAGGTCATTTCCCTGTTTTCTCTTTCTCAGTCCAAACTGTTATGTAATAAACTATTACACCCCCCAATCCCCCCAAAATAATGAAAAAGACCCCTTATTGTACTTATGGGATTCACGGCAACTATCAAGTTCGCATTTTTGTCGAATATTACTATGTACTTGAACTTTAAACCTCTTACACTGAAAAGCTTTTGATGCCAACCAGAGCTTACAGCTTTAATAATGTAATATGTAACATAGTGAATGTTAGTGTTATACTTTTTGGAAACCCAGCAATGAGTTATGAATGTGATTTGTGTATGGAGTGTTCTCATTCTAAATAACATTTTGAAAAGCAAAAATATTTTCAGTAAAACTGAGGATAGCATATGTTTACAAACCCATGGGGGAAGACTGTAGCTTTTTTTGTAAACCACACATTTTTACTCCTAGGAAACATCACTGACCCTTTTAAAATCAAAATCCTGCAGAGAATAATTTAATAAGTAATAGCAGAATTAGGCTTACCTGTAGAACAGTCTACTTCTGTTAATGCAGTTATGCCAGTTAGCGGATGTTCTTATCAGAGGGGTTTAAATGCTTGGCACAAAAACACGTTTAAAATACAACCTTTACATAAAAGGATAAAGTGTTCAAACTGAATTATGCCTACATATACTGAGAGCACCATATAAAAGTCCCTGGTGTAAAAACCTGAATAGAGGATTGAATGGGGTTCGAGTACAGGCAGCGCTTACCTGATTTCCCCACGCCAGCTCTGCCAAACACGGCTAGTTTCACCTCTGCACTCTTCGCCATGGCCGCTGCGCGCCGGATCACAGAGCTGACGAATTCCCCCAGAGGCCCTCCACATCCAGGCTCAGCATCTCATCTCTGACTCCTGACACGGGGAAGTCTAAAAGACCATCGTCAGAAAATGTAATCGTTCAGCAAAACACCCTCTGGCAGTTCTTTCTTTAGCTACTTAATATGTCTGTATTAATCAAGTCTTCAGACTGAATAGCTCACACTATATATTCAGCCGTCCTTTAATCCTTTCCCTAATATCCGGAACGAAGAAGTTCCTAACCAGATTCCTCGTTACGTGGTGGCAGAGTTTGGAGGAAGAAAGTTTGCAAGAGTCTGGTCTAGGCAGTCTCTTGGCGTTACCATACACCCTCCACTTCTTGATCATTGACTTGAGAGTGCTCAAAGTTATTGGAAGTTTGTTTGGAAAGCCCCTTGGTTTTCACAATTAAATCTTGACTGGAAGTTCAGTACCTACAAAGACAGGTGTATTATTAAACTAGTTCAGTCTTCTCAGGGGTTGACTAGCGGCTGGAATATTTGACTGTGCATATGATCATTCATTGTCCTATAAAAAAAACCCATAAACGTGATGGTACTCATATTTACAAAGGAATCTTTATCGCCAATTAAGTTATGTAATGGTTTCCCTGATTTGAATGTTCTCATTTATTCCGGCTGCACTGAACATCTAATTGTAATCATCTCTGTGACTAATTTTCTCACTGTTAACAGTGTGCTGTTCTGATGCAATTGCATCTTCTGAGTCATATAATTTCTTACAGACACACACACACACAGAAGGCAGAGGTCAGTGTGAATGAAAGTCTGTTGACTATCATTCCTCACTGGACCGACGTCTCCCGGTGAGTTTGTGTCCCTTCTCACTGGGGCCCTTATAAGGCCCTGGCGTCTTCCATCTGACTAAAGTTGCAACAGAGGGCTTCAGACAACATTCGCGATCTCACTCATGCCTTCTGCCAGACCCGGCAGTACGAGCATGATGGATCCAATATACACTTGTCTGGCCTCTATTGGTCCGCCCTGCTGCCAAGATAGCGGGGCCACCCGTAAGACTGCAAAAGGATAGACTGCTCAAGGTTCAGTTTCTCTCTCGCCTACCAGGTACCCAGCACTGGAAAGAAGGTCCCTACACAGGTTGTGTTTTCTGATAGGTTACGAACCTTTGCTGGGAAATTCCAAAAGACACTTTTGCTTCAGGGTTCACCGGCTTTTTGCATGTTAATGTCATGTTTCGAGATCTGTCCCAAAAGGAACACCTTGTTGCAGCGTCTAGCAGCTTTTGTTAATCCATGTTTTTCTCAGAAATGGGGTTAACTTGAAGAGGCTGCGTCCTTGTTGACAGTAGCTAGCCGACACAAGTGGCTGTAGATGCCGATATTGAGCAACGTCAGCACGCACTGTGAACTACTGAATCTGAAGTAGACTCGTTCCAGCTGGATATACCGTGTTTCCAGTTTCATGCTCAGTATTGTCAGCACTGTATCAAAAACAGATGAATATTGTTCACAAAAATAAATGTATAATGTTGGGAAAAAACTAAGAGTAAAACATTGTTTCTTCTGCCAGACATTTGGGCGTGTATCATTTAAAACTGTCGCAAACACCCGGCATGTTATTCGAATACTTCATAAACAATTAGAAATAGGCGCGACGAAAGCAATCTCGCCCCCGCCGCTGTTCGCTCCTGCCGCAGGTGCCAAGCGCATTTGCACTGGTCTTACACTGTAATTACCCGTAGTGTATGATGCATGAAATCTTAAAAACTAATCTTGTAAAACATTTAAATAGCGTTAAACTACACATTATATTATGTATACAATGAGTTCAATTTGAACAGGCGAATTGAGTCTGTCCTTGAATGTTAAATAATTGTATTATCTGACGTTTACTATATCATTGATTAAGTTAACACTGTCCTAGATTCCATCAACTTAATTTATCATTTGCAGAATGAACAGTAGAGATCGCTTAAGCATTGGAATAGGAAATGGGCATATAACAAACATATAACAATTTCCAAACGAATAACCAAAAGACACATTAATGACTACACTTATTAGATTGAATTAATATGCATTTTCAAGTTAAAATAATTTCAACCGAGACTCTGAACGAGCCATAATGGAGTTACACATGTTGAGCAAACGCAAAGCGTACCGTTGTGGTTGCAACAACACTAATTTAACAGTTACATGTGCTTATTAAAATAAAAACGTTGTCTCACCTAATAACACGGAGGAATGTGAAATACTCCTGTAATCTGGAAAAATGCCGTGAAGCGGTGAAAGTTCATTGGTTATCTACAGGTTGTGAAAACTGACCCCCCCACCCCCCCAAAAAAAAAACAAAAAAAAAAAAACCGCTGTCTATTTTATAATAAGCAGATGCGGAGGCAGCGTACCAACCACCGTTTGTGAGAGTAGCTCACCTCGGGTTGCGATACAGGAGAACTCGACTGCAGTACACTCACAAGTGTTCTCCGACTTAAGGTCACTGGTAATACAAGGAGTGGAATAACGCACGGCAGTTTTCTAGACTGAAGATGCAAAGCAGAGGTGGAACACGTTGGCGTTTATTTTTCGTTGCAGTATGTTGCACGAAAGAAGTAAACGGCTGCCCTCTGGCGTAAGTGGAAAATGACTGAAATCAAAATGAATGGTCCCTCCACTATTGTCTTCTGCAGCATTAAAACGAATACATATATGAACATATATTTATACATTGTACCATATTCATATATTACATTTATTACAATACAAAATTAATAGCAAGTCAAGTTGGTCAATGTTCTTAAACCTGAATTGCGTTAGTATATATTCAGAGGTATTATTGCGTGAAAGTTTCGGCCATTCTCTGGATTATACTGTCAGCAAGATTTTGTACCCTGAACTCATGTATGATTCCTTGTCTAATGATGCTTTGAAAATTCTCTTCAGAACAATTAACAAATTAACAAACGCTTAATAGAGTGCTAATAAGACACGATTCAACACAAGGTTAGACACCACTTTCAGCATGGCCATCATGTTTGTATAGTGGCATTCGCAGAGATCCATCGTGTAATGTATGGACATACAAATTGTATAACGCTCGTTGTTGTTCAAGTAGACCAATGATTGCACATTGATACTTTCACCACGCATAGAGTGATTCATTTACTCACAGAGCTATTAGTTCTCAATTGCTATAGATGTCTCGATCACTGCAGGTTAATGCCCATTAATTAGTAAAGGTGTCATAGAATAACACATAATTACCTTAAAATATTAAAGCGCTGAATAAAGGCCGGTGATGAAAAATTAGGAGATGAAATCCAATGTTAATGTCAATGAAAGTGTAATCTAATATTACACCACTAGGCGGAACCATAAAACTAAAACTCTTAAAGCCAATAAACATTTTTTCCCCCATAGCCTTTAATACATATACTTCAAATTCTAAAACACATATAACTTTATACCTAAAAATGTATTTATATGTAAAAAAAAAAAAGAGAATACACATAAACCTATATAAGTTGGACCAGGCACTCCAAACAGCAGTGTTTCTGTGTAGAAGGGTCACCTTTTCTCTCACTTGGAATCACGATGACCCCCATCTCTTCCATCTTTTCCTTGAGTAGCATCACTGGATAATCATATTTAGACTCCTGCAATATGCAAACCATGCATCGGTACCGCCATCGCATTGGTAGTTCCATCACTGACTGGGATCATGACTCTGATCATTTACAACCTCTCGTTGAGGCATTCCTGAGGCATTACTTAAGTGGGGGGTGCGGTGTTTTACCATTGTTTGGCGCGTCACTTCTTTCTCTGCACACGCCGCACGTGAAGGCTACTTTAAAATTGCAGAGGTGCAACAAGCCTGGGCCGTTTTCCTAAAATCGACAGGAAAGACGAATTCATGACCGAGCTGAGGCAGGGATATCATTTCTTATTAATGCTCTGATTGGCGATACGAATACCAGTTCAGCCATCATCCCTCCAGGTTATTAGTCACATGGACTTGTTTAGGAGGATGGGTGCAGTAGTCCAGCATTTCCTTATTGTTTAGGTTGCCAGATGCAATGCGTCAGAGGTGGACATGAGACAGACCCCAGTAAAACGTGGACCGGAGCATGGCGACAAGTGAAATTCTCCCTGAAACCCTGACAGTGTCCAATAGATTTTTTTAGTTTTTTTTTTTTTGTATTACAAGAACTAATTTGGTAATGCAAGTAGATGTATCGATTGATATGTGTGATTAAAAGGCATGTGTTTAGGTATTTTTGTCTTGTTTTTCCATGTCTATATTACCCCTTTTACAATAACATACACAATACACACAATTTTCCTCTGTGGCATTAATTGTATTTTGGATTGTACTGTATAGTCGGATAACTGTGTTTATATTAACAGGGAATATTTAAGGGCCAACAAACAGTAGTCAAGCATGTAGTGGTTACGGTAATAGGTTTGTAACCAAAAGGTTGCTGGATCAAGTCCCATCCCAGTTGTTGTATCCTTGAGGAAAGGTGCTTCAAGAAAGATCCAGCTTTATAAGTGAATGAATGCAGAAACTGTTAGCTGTGTAACCAAGATAAAAGTGCATGTTAAGTATTTAATAATCAGTCACTTCATTGTCCGTGTCAACTGAGACTACTCCAGCGTTGTTAAAACACAAAAATACAGTTGGCCTTTAGGTAGTACGGATTAACCATGTAGGGACACACCATACAAAGCAAGTGTTAAATTAACTCAGTGTGTGTACAGGAGTCCAACTGGGTCAACTCTGAAAGTTAATTTAATTAACACAAACCATTTTGCTGTGAGAGACTAAGGGAATTCAGAGGTTGAATTACTGTAGATTTATATGTCAGTTAATCAGTCACTGTATTATTTTAGGTTTCCAATGACTGTGTTCCGTTTCTTCAGTATTTGCCGTAGTGAAGAGTAATTTGCTGTATTTGTAATCGGATAATTAAAATAAATTCCTTTTATTCATCCAAAGACCAGATATATCTGCAAATCAGTAAAATGCCAAATAATCACACCCGAGATTATTTAGCATTTGTCCTAATTGCGAGTAAATTTGCATTCTAATTACAGATAATCTTAAAGTGATTATAAATCCGTATTATATAGTAACTCTATGCTTATACTATATTTTAACTCTACACAAAGACAGTGCAAAATGTTAGATCAGTTGTTCCCTACCTTCTTGCGTGTACGAGCACCATTTTAATTCACAACACCTCAAAACATATAGTTTTTTCAACCACAACATACAACAAGAATCTGGAATCGGTAAACATTTTGAAACACATTTTTTTTTTTTTTTTTAAACGTGCATAATACTTGCTATGTATTTGTTAAAGCCTGTCTTGAATTTTCTGGTATCCTGTATAGGTTATGTGGTGGCATTTCGAAAGATACCCTTAAGTCTCTTACCTAGATCTTTCCTTCCACAAAACAGTTATTTAAATAGCTTCACTGGAACTCAAGCGTGTTTTCGGTAACCCAAGAATCAGTAGCAACTTAAGAAGCACTAGGGAATTTGGCACGTGTATAAAAAAAATATACTGAACTGAAACGTTTGTGAATTTACATCTAATATGGGTTCACCCGTTTGTGGGAGAGTTGATATCGCAGTAGAAAATGCAAATACATACCTTCTTTTTATATATCAATTATGATCGCGTTGAATGTAATTGACAGGTAGGCCATATGTTGTTAATTTTAGCCATCGCCAAACCGTGAGCAACAGAACAAAAGTCTCGTTTGTTACTCGAAGTTAAGAAAACAAACGCTAAGCGGCAGAACTGAATGAGGCTGTTTGTTTGTTTTATCAGTGAGTAGTTTTTAAACTCACGAAATGCTTTTTTGCTGATGTAGAAGGATCGGTACAATTTCCGAATGACGTGGCGTGTTGGTTAGTTTGATCAAAACCAAAACCCCGCAAAACAATTCGTAGTTCGATGCGATATTCAAACAGGCAAATGGATGCAGATTCCCCCACCATGCGCCTGTCGTTCCCAGTTGGTGGTGTTTTTGTGTGAGCCTCCATGGGAGATTAGGGCGGGGCGTGAGCGGGGAGAGTGAGACTGAGAATGTGCCTCTGTACGCATCAGTCTCGCCAGGACGGGGTGGGGGTAGCTATATTCCTCACGACGACCCATACTCATGCTAGGATTTCACGATAGATATCGACAACTTTAAAATGATGGTTAAAAAACGTCTTGCACCGCAATCGGAGTGCTGCCTTATTGCTTCATAATCTGAAGAAGTGGGGAGAACACAGCATTGTGCGTCTTGGGTCGGGTTAGGGGGTACACTGCCAGCGGTCTGATGCTGCAGAAAATTCGCCATTGTTTTGATGAACAGGCGATTTAACGGCACGGAAATCTGACGTCCTATTTCCAATGTACTGCCAGGGATTCAACGGCCTCACCACTTCAATGTTGCCTTACACGATATGTCTGCTTTGCAGCATCCAGGTAGGAAATTTTATTTTTGACCTGTCTTTTCCTGAAAGAGTCGCACGCTTCGTCTGTAATTTTTTTTTTGTTTTTTTTTTTACACTAAGGACGGGCATTTATGCCTGCCCATAGTGGAATATGGTTCATTCCTAGACATGCACTTAAATTGATACATTTAAAAACCCGAGACTTTGGGGATCCATTTGTGCATATTTTTTTTAATAAACTGTGCTCCATCTCTAGAAGTAACGAGCTCCGACACACGCCATCGGTAATGTTTCTTCGGGCAAAATGGGGTCATTCGGTTGAGTGTGTTGGCTATACTTCGCTTTATGTTTCCGGATAATTTGGTTCTGATTTTAATTTCAGTCACATTTTATTAAACAACCGGCTGCGCTTAATGGAACGTACTTAATTCCTGGATTATTGAGGAAAGAGTTCCTGACAATGTAAGCGTTGCCAGTCACAAGGAGTTACCACCTGTGAAGTATGTGGACCAGCCTGTTGGGTGTATTCTTGTTTTAAAGTACCAGCGTCTCCTGGGTACTTCCTGTGGTCACTGGTCGATAGGTGCACTTGTTAGTGCTTTACAGTATGGTCGATGTTTCTTTAAGAATTAACTTCGCCAGTTAAAGTTTGACTATCCTGCTTTTGAGATGACAGTTAATCTTGCAGCTGTAAGAGGACACTACTTTACGACATCATCTTTCTGGGGGGAAAAAGAAATGGTGTGTAGCACTGGGCCAGAATGTTTTACGAAACTGGGCCCCCGATCAAATAGTTGAATACCTCAATCCCGGTTTGGATTACACCGTTGTACCTTTAGGATTTAAAAACGCAAAAAAACCCGACTCGAGCTTCTGGACGTATCATGCTGTTCTTTTGAGCGATGTGTGAAATGTAAACAATGAATAAGGGAAGGATTTCTCTTTTAACCAATGAGCTTTATGGTTGGCCAAGTTAATTGAACTTATGTTGGGGCCAAATCGAAACTTCGGGAAACCCACTAACCGCGCTTTATGCAGCTGTATTTAACGTTTTTTGTTTTTTGAGCAGAGCATAAGAAGAAGTGATTGACAAGGAAACACTAAATTATTTTATAAATTGCGATTGGCTGGTTGTGAAAGGTTCTGATTTGGTCCCTGCCCCATTCTCCTACACGTTGCTCGAGTTTATGGCTTCCTCCAATTAGCCTATCACCTGCCTTCTTTGTTTCCCTTTATCTGTTCATACATAAGTAAGTATTTTACTCAAGACGTTCTGACTGAACACCATTCTGGTGCAACAGGAGGGTCTCTCTTTGGGTCTCCCGGTTACACACGCATTGACCACTACGCCACCTGCTGTTCCTGACAGTTGGCCACGCTGTTTTAGTGAACCGATCTAAAATTTCGTAAATGGCCACTTCAAAGATGAAATTTCCACGATTAAAAAAATATATGGTGCATATACAGGAATTCCTCACTGATATGCCCAATGCACAAATAGAACTTGCACGGAAAATCGGTTTGAACCACCATCTTCACTCACGGCAACTTTGTGTGTATTATTTCTGCACTTACAGGATTACACACTGATTTCTTTATTTCATTGTTTTGTGTACGTGTGCAGATAAGGTGCCTGGTAAAAAAAGCAGGTTTTCTGGCTTCTCCATCAACCCTACTGCATGGCTTCATTACGATGATCAGCGATCGCCATGTGATTAGCTCCCCCTGTGTCCTCATTAGCTTCTCAGTGCTTTACCCCCCTTTGAGACTTCACCACTGGCAGAACTGAGCAAATTCAGACAATTTAAGGCACATCAAAGATAAATCATCCCTTCCTGGTATTTCATCTTCCTTTGAACTTCACTAACAATATGTAATTGGGTTACACACCAGGTAAGTAAAATATGCTGCTTTTAAAAAATGAAAAACGCATACTGTGCAACATAACAGACTTCATTTCTACCAGATAGTGTTGTTATGAAATGAAAAGTGTACTGGATCAGTGTCGTGAATTGTGTTCCTTTTTACCCAGACTTCCATATTGTAGTCACTTCCTGTTAGGTGCGTGCACATTGTGTATAGAAATTGCAATTGTGCGCAAATGCATTGAAATACTCCCTGTGGCTCGTGATTTATTTTTAAATAAGACATTTAAAAAGCATACATACGTGTCAGGTTGCCACCTAACATATTAATTTAGATGCCAGCCGTCTCCGTAATCCTGCCGAAACTGGTCCTGTGACAGGCTAATCTGCTCCTCAGAGTTTGTCGTCGAGCACCTACTCCTTTAGATGTATTATTGCAGAGTGAACCATGAGCTGATGGAAGTGGAACGGCCGGTACCTCTCAGCGGGCCTTCTCGTCACTTGCAAATGGCCACTATTCTCATTCTGGCTTGTCAGGGTGAATTATTTAATTCCATGCCTGACAAGCCCTAGCTAGGCAGAACAATGTTTGGTTGCATGCGGCCAAGCAGAAGGAGGGGAAGTTGGCATTGCTTGGCCTACTCTTTTTTTTAAATCTCCCCCCCCCCCCTTTCCTCCCACTTCTGCCTCTTCCTTTACAATTCAGAGGCTTTGGTGGGGCAGGGATTGATGTACGTTGGGACTGACCAAGCCAGGCGAGAGTGGCACGTTTTGCCATCCGTGAGTCGGAGGGAAAGACGTGAGGTGGCAAACCACAAAGGTTTTGAACAAATACTGGTGTGGCCTGACATGCACCAAAGAGTGGCCTTTGACTATATAATAAAGTGAAATGGATTTTCCTGTGGAGCATCACTGTTTCTGTAGTCATAGTGATGGTCTGTAGGTGTTGCTTCTTTTATATCTGGGATTGAGATGGATGACTTGTGCTTTTTTTATTGACCAATCAAAAACAACGGTTTACTAAACTACTTTATTGTTAATTGTGTGTGCACAGTTGTAGTTGAGTTGCACACAAATAACTTAATACATTTATCTATAAAACTGGTACATTTGATGGGCCGTGCTATTGAAATGTGTCTGAAAATGGATTCTGTGTAGTGCCACCCATTGTATCTGCAATAATTGCGGTTAAACAGCTGTCAGATTCATTGAAGACTGATGGTACACAGCAGGGGA
>JAOVYW010031233.1:0-13125 GCA_025775045.1 Hiodon tergisus
GACATCGGGAACCGGCTTGGATCCCACCGGTAAGTAATGGAGAGAGGGGGAGAGAGAGAGAGAGCGAGAGTCAGAGTCGTTGCGAGGAAGTGTGTGCTGCTCCCCTAAGATAAGCGACCACTATGGCCTCCCAGAAACCCTGCTTCTTCACGTGAGGAATCTCCCATAAGGCTGGGCTTACCCCTGTTATCTGTTCTCCGGGTTTGTATTATTAGGGAAGTGCTGCATTATTGTGTAAAATTAGAAATACACCACCCTGTCTTCCCCTTCACCAAATGTAGAGTAAGTTCCGCACTTTTATCTCCAGGGTCTTTTGTTTAGCTTCGTGTTTGGGATCCTATTCGCTTGTGTTCCTTTCAGTTTTGACAAAGCCTTTGGCTTCGGCCAATTGAGATCAAAGAATCTTTACCAATGCAGCCTCCACAAGAAGGACAGGCGATCCCTAAAACCTGTGGCTGCTTTGATGCAAACACAACTGAACACAACTGTGTGGTCATCCTTGGTTTGTCAGTCACTTCTACCTTGTAATAGATTTTTGTGGCTTTGTTTCACCGTCTGTTACGGATCTAAGAGCTTTGCCACCAGGCCCTGTCCAAGCAGACGCTGTCCCAATGTCAATGATTGAGACAGTAAAGACGTTGTATCAACTTAGCATGCTGCCCTCGCCTAAGAAAACCATTGGCCGCTCCACGAGAGGGCAGGCAACTTCTAGGGCGATGTTCCAGAGAGCGTTTTCTATTTCAGGGAACCAATGTTATGAGAATAACCCAGGTTACCGTCGCTCACTGTAATGGGACGTGGTTTTAACATTTCTTTAAAAGTTGCTCGCAGCCAGGATTATATCACTTTTAGGCCCCTTTGGAAGGTTTTATTTTTTATTGATCTCCGCCCCATCGTTATACACAATCGAATTTGTTTTTTTTTTCCCTCTCTTCTTTTTGCTGAGCGTGGGTTTGTCTTTCTGCTGTCGGTCGCTTTCCGCATTGTATTTCATCTCCGGCGGGGCACGCCTCGTACTGGCCTTTTATGACAATGTTTTTG
The DNA here is from genome assembly GCA_025775045.1 of Hiodon tergisus. NCBI lineage: Eukaryota > Metazoa > Chordata > Actinopteri > Hiodontiformes > Hiodontidae > Hiodon > Hiodon tergisus. Next base: position 1,042 of record JAOVYW010031233.1, read on the forward strand.
TGCTCGTTGTATGCAGTCAGCACATGCTGGGTCCCTGTGTCTCCCTCCGTCGCCTGCATTTGCATTGTGCTAACTGGGCCACTTTGCTTCCCTGCTAATAAAGGCAATCACCCTAGATTATTCCGCATCCCCCAGAGCGGACAGGGTGATCTTCAAAAGGAAAATGTCTGTGTTTGTTCATGAAGAATGGGGCGAATAGTGATTCACTGTACCATCTTAATATATGCATTATATTTGTTAAATACTCATAAAAATAAATGTGTGTCAGATAAGTGTGTGTAAATAGTAAATGTGTGTCTATTTTCACCAAAAAATGCACAATTATTTCCGCCGCTATAATAAACCTACCGTATTTTGTGATGAGTTGTTTAAGATGAAATCTGTGTGAGAAAGCAGGGGATGCATGATGCATTGTGAGGTTGATATGGCCATTCATTGTGGGACCATAACATCTAGGGTTACATTAAAGGACTTGGGCTGCGTTTGTATTCTCATCTCATAACCGTCTGGGTGGATAAGGAAACAACACAGCCACTGTGACAGAGGGCTCTGATTTAAATGGCATTTAGGAATCAGACTCTTGTTGAGACAGGACTTCCAGGGTCTTTCTGCTTGATTGAGCCTGTACAGTGATTTAAATGACATTCAGCCCCGCACACAAACAGCCAGAGGTTAACATGCAATATTTCTCGACCTGCTTACATCTATTTTGTGTGGTTTTATATACCAGAAATATATAACGGTCTTATAATCTGTGACTTGAACATTTTGTACCATTAGATCTAAAACACCATATCAGGAATGAAAATGAAAAACGTGACTCTATAAGCGTATTGATAAAGATTGCATTTGATACAAGGGGAAGGCATTCCTGAGCAGACCGTGTGTTTTATTTTATGTTGAAATAAGTATGGACAAAATGGTACAATGTCACGTTCTTCTGTTGTGTTCTTGATTCCCCAGAACCAATGAATGATTATTCATAATTGTACAATGCTTATGTGTTTATGATTAATAAAATGGTGTACACTTGACACATACTGATGTTTAAATTTGTATTCATTCATCTATATTTCCCAGAATGGGCTGAACATTTTTACAGAATATTCCCTCATATGAAGGCCTTCACAGGAACATATAGTTCTAGTGAGATGATCAGGTAAATCATTAATCAGGCCACCCCAAGCCTAGGCTGTATTGATCATAATCAAGTTCAGTCTGCCTGTTACACAAGCAATGTTCAAGCACTTACGTTGAGTGATTCAAACCGTTCAAGGTTGATTAGAAACACAAAAGTTTTACTTGAAATTACAGTGAATGCATCTTTGTATTACATAAACCTAATTACATGAGAACACACCGTGCTGTTGACTAATACCCCCCCCCCCCCAAAAAAAAACAAAACTGCCTATAAAGAATAATCCAGAAAAAAAGGAGTGGCTGTTCTACTGTATTGTCTTTGAAGGACTCCTTCAGGCAGACCTCTGGATTGTTACCAATGAGATATTTAGCACAACGCGCCCAAATTCAAGTTTACACCGTAAAGACAGATCTTGCCAGGTATGTAGATTTGGCACATTGAAAGCTACTTGCCTCTGCTTTAAATCATGTCATATTATGAACCATCTCTCTATACTGCTGTATTATATTCACAGTAAATGGTAACTATATTTTGTCGATAGCATATTGTAGTTTTACCTCATAAAGACATTGATACTGCTGGGAAAAAGTCCTCCTTAAAAGCCAAGCAGCCTCTGCAGTGAGTTTTAGGTGATTGGTAGTGCTGATATGTGTTCTGCCCCTTAGCCATTTCAGCTGACTTTATCTCTATCTGCCTTACCGAGCCTCCTGTTGAGCCCTAATGCAGCAAAAAGGTCAAAACCACAAACTTTCATCAAATTTGCTTAGCCAATAAAAGTCAAGCTGGCAGTCCGCAGACAGCCGGCTAATTACGGGCTCTGTGCAGCGCTAATGTGATTGGGAGAAAAATGACTTTTTTTACGTTTGCCTCCTCATATCAAGGGTTTGTTTTCTGCTCATAATCCAATTGAGTAGATTAATCCATGTGACCGCACAGATAAAGCCTTTCTTGTTTTGTTTTTGTTTTTTTGGAAATGGGATCTCCATGTGAAGCCAAAGGAGAACAGAGGAGGTGCTGTTATTGAGAGTTGAACCCTACCTTTCTTAGCATTAAAGGTGCCTCAAAAAGGTCAGACCGATAAAAAAGAAGAAGCGGGGTTCTTCTCCCTAAACTGTGGTCTGGAGAGACTGTAATAAACCCAGCATTTGGTTTCATGAATTGCATAGGGATATTTAAAATTCTGTTTTTAAATATTTCCTTAAGGAGTTAGGAAGCATCAGCTTCTCCACTCCTGGAACACAACGCAACTGTGGCTAGGACTGAGGGCCAAAAACAGCGTCAGGTTAAAAGCAGTATATGAGGGAGAATTATAGCATCTAGGGTGAGCCTAGCTTGCTTGTAATTATCGGAGATGGTGTAATGGTGAGGCGCTGCAGTAAATGGCCAATCCTGGGGTATCGGAGATGGAGCAAGACTGTGGGGAAGACTGCGTTAGGGACATCTGCTTTTCTCCCTTCCTATGCACTGTTTTTGATAGTTTTTTCTGGTTTAGTGCTCTGCCTGTAGGGTGATGCACTATTTGCTTATTATATTATGCGTGCTGAGTGTGACGGGTGCAACAGTCGAGGTACGATCATTTTTCCTGCCGTTAATTGTTTTGTTACTGTGTCTGTGCTGTTAATGACGTTTTGGGAAGATACCATGCTTGGTTCTTTCTTTGAAAAACTTTTAGGAGTGAACATAAAGACGCATATAAATACGCCTGCTGGCCTGTCTCTGTGTTCCGCGTTGACAAGCCATTTGGTTCTTAACGTCCATCTCTCATGGCCAATATTGCAACCATTTTTCCATGTGCAAATTCTTCCTGGATAGCACATCCTCGGAAAAGACTATCTGGGAGCCACCAGACCTGCCTTAATGATATGCTGAAACAGCAGTCGATGCACCGACATTCCGTCATTGCTACATAACAGACCATTTGAACAGGCCACTATTGAAGCCCAAGTCACAGCTGGGTACTTCCTCCCAGGCAGGGAAGTGTCTGGGGCGTGTTCTGTTTTACCAGAGGAAGTCAGGCATCGCTGGTATTTTCTGTACAGTAAATATTCCCTGTCTTTGTTATAATTGGAGTGGGGAGGAAAGAAAAATGAAGGATGGTCTTTTTCCACTGCCGGCGACTGCAGAAGTGACAGCTCAGACATTTATTTTTATTATTATACTTCTTAATATAAATGTCCTGTTCCGTTTTCACTGCTCTCGGCCAAAAAATGTTACATGAATTACAGTGTCACATAATAAGAAAGAACATTGTGTTATAGGGAGGTCCAAAACATCCCGGTCCCTCCACATTTTAGGACAGGAAATGGAATGTAAAATGGCTGCTGCTCATTTCCCCTCACATGGATATGTAAATGATTACTCTTATTCAGGTTCAAATGTGGAGGATGATGTAACATCAGATTAATGGGAAATGTTATATGATTTGGAAAGTTTATGAAATTCATATACTTAGAAAAGGTTCACTATATGAATCAAGGCAAAATCTAAAGACAAGACAATGCATGTACAGATTTCTTGGTACCCTTGCAACTCATTGAAATAATGCTTCATTCCTCCTGAAAAGTGTTGAAATTAAAAGCTATTGCATCATGTGTGCTTGCATGCCTTTGGTATGTCATAGAATAAAGCAAAGAAGCTTTGAAAAGAGATGAGTTACTGCTCGTTCTACAAAGATATTCTAAAATGGCCTGAACACATTTGTTGGTACCCCTTAGAAAAGATAATAAATAATTGGATTATAGTGATGTTTCAAACTAATTAGTTTCTTTAATTAGTATCACACTAACTGTTCTGTTTGGTATCATTGTGTGCACCACACTGAATAGGGACCAGAGAAAGCCAAGGAGAGAGTTGTCTGAGGAGATCAGAAAGAAAAAAATAGACAAGCATGGTAAAGGTAAAGGCTTACAAGACCATCTCCAAGCAGCTTGATGTTCCTGTGACAGTTGGAAATATTGTTAAGAAGTTCAAGGTCCATGGAACTGTAGCCAACCTCCCTGGACGGGGCCACAAGAGGAAAATCGACCCCAGATTGAACCGAAGGATAGTGCGAATGGCAGAAAAAGCCAAGAATAACATCCAAAGAGATACAAGCTGAACTCCAAGATGAAGGTACATCAGTTTCTGATTGCACCATCCGTCGCTTTTTGAGTGAAAGTGGCATGGAAAAAGACCCAGGAGGACTCCACTTTTGAAAGAAAAACATTAAAAAGCCAGACTGGAATTTGCTAAAATGCATATTGACAACTCACAATCCTTCTGGGAGAATGTACTTTGGACAGATGAGTCAAAACTGGAAATTTTTGGCAAGCTCTACAGTATGTTCACAGATGAAAACTTGAAGCTTTCAAAGAAAAGAACACCATACCTACAGTGAAACATGGAGGAGGCTCGGTTATGTTTTTGGGCTGCTTTGCTGCGCCTGGAACAGGGTACCTTGAATCTGTACAGGGCACAATGAAATCTCAAGACTATCAAGGCATTCTGGAACGAAACGTACTGCCCAGTGTCAGAAAGCTATCTCAGTCGCAGGTCATGGGTTCTCCAACAGGATAATGACCCACAACACACAGCTAAAAGCACCCAAGAATGGATAAGAACAAAACATTGGACTGTTCTGAAGTGGCCATCTATGAGTCCTGATCTGAATCCTATCGAACATCTATGGAAAGAGCTGAAACTTGCAGTCTGGAGAAGGCACCCATCAAACCTGAGACAGCTGGAGGAGTTTGCTCAGGAAGAGTGGGCCAAACTACCTGTTAACAGGTGCAGAAGTTTGATTACGAGCTGCATAAAACGTTTCATTGCAGTGATTGCCTGTATAGGTTGTGCAACAAAATATTAGGTTGACCACTGTATATATCAGTAATTTATATATTTATTTAAATAGGATTCAAAATTTACAGCTATCATGACTTACAGCGCCACTACATCGCATCCGTCTCTTTTAAAAGAGTCAGTAGAGATGTTAATGTCTACAAACAGCTGTAAACTGGAAGCTCACATTGCAGTGGTAATGCAATGACAAATTAAACACTTGACTTATTGCTCCTGGCGGCTGATCAGAAAGCACTTGGAAGTGCCATGGGTGCGTTTAACATTCCTTTCTGCCAGCAGAATGCTCACCGTCCCTGGGGAACACTGTAGGGGTCTTGCGTGCCACGTGTTTCTTGTTCCCCCCACAGGCCATACAGCTGAAAAACATCCTCAGGCCAGCCCCCGACAAAATGGCCCACAACATAACAAGCTTTACACACCCATATCCTCACCCACACTCACATTCTCTGTGGTCCACAAAAGAGTCTTCTCGTGCAAAGCCTTGATATCTACAGGCTGGGAAAGATTTTATTTTTTTATAGACAGTGAATTGTAGGCCATATTTATTGTAGATTGAGAGAATTGTTGGCCATGTTGTCTTGAAAGAATTCAATTAAGATTCAATGAAGTCTTGCCACAAATGTCTGCCCATGTTTTCTCAGGTCTCAGGTCCACCAAATCACAATGAATACATTCTTGATCGTCAACTGATTTTTGGCTTACTAAATCAACAGGGATATACTGTAATTCTGGTTGAACACCACTCAAAAACTGATGGAAAATGAAGGGGGGGTGGGATACATTCAGAGTAAATCTTTTTGTTTTATCTAGATTAATTTGGCTTCATGAATCGCAATCGCCAGTAAAAAGTTCAACATCCAATGTTTCTGCAAACCCCTTATATGTTGTGGGATCCAGTGTGGGATATGAATGGCCTTTGAATGTGTGAATGTTCCCAGATCGACATACAGAACTTATAAAGAAAGGGCCTGCTTTAACTTTGTTGATGTAAGTAAACTGAATATGAACAAATGGAGATATTTAATTAAATATTATATGGCTTTTACTGCTTTTTGCGATGATAAGTAGCACTGCGTGTTTCCGTGATGTTGTGGTGTTGTCAATGAAAGGTAATCTTCATCGTTGCGAGGAGAATTGACAAAATCTCGGTCCAGAGCCGTGGGTGGCAGTGAGAAAATAAGTTTGATAAAGTGTGCAGAGGCTTTGCTTCCTTAACAGCAGATGTCCTTCCTCGTTATTTTGTTCATTAATTAAGCAGAACACAAAATGAGCACAGCAATCATCTGAATGGGCCCTGCGACATGTACCAGATCCTTCACCTTTATATGCACAGGCTGGGACCAAATCATAACTTTAAAAACCCACCAATCACGCTCTGCGTAGAGCTTTCTTGTAATTGCAGCTATCTTGTTTCTTCTGCTCATAAGTGGAAAATGCCACTAAATGCAGTTAGGTACAGTGCGATTAGCGGGCTGCCAAAGTTTCGATATCATCCCAGCCACAGACAGAAGCAGAAACAAACAATGCCACAGGGACCACAATGATCTGATTTATTTTTCTTTAATTTCTGTTCTGAGAAAGAAACTAAAAATAAAATGCATTTCATGTTGTTCAGAGGCAACATACCTTAGCTTTCCATATGGACGAGTAGCTAAACATCTTTAGCCTCAGCTCTGATATAGTCTTTGGGATTTTGTATTAATTACACCAATAAAGTCAGGTAGCCACAGAATGTGGTATTGTGTAAAATGACATATCAGAACAATGTATCAAACAATAAAAAATTACTTTGAGACATAACTGTTTCAAGTTCGTGTGATACTTCAGCCAGCTATATATTTTCATCATTCCATCTCATGTGGCTTGGTACTGTGAATTGTTTGGGGAAACGACTACCGGTTTACAGTTAGGAATTCATTTCATTGGCAATGGTTAAAAAATAATATCGACTCGCATTTGGAACTTCAGAGCTTTGGTACAAGACTTCTGATTTTATTTAATCGAATGATCAAAATTGATTTACATATTTGAGAAATACAGGGAGACATCCACGTCATTTGAAATACCTTCTCTAAAGTATCCAACGAGTTGAACGTCCTTTAATGAACTTCTTAAAAACAAGAATCCTCCCCCTTGCTTACCAGGTTTTCCATATTAACAGGAGGCAGGAGGCTTGGGGTTGCTGGGGGTGAAGAAAGTATAAATTAATGTGAAAGATTATTTCCCCCTGATACACCATCATCTGTTCTGGTCAAAACAGTTTAATGATGTTAAATAAACTCAGTGAGACCATCTGGGGCCCTGGCCAGGTGAGCTTTTAAAGTTTCTGGGGAGGAAACTTCAGTGGCTCTCCAAAGGGATTTGTTTAAGCTGGAAAAGATCTCCATGATTCTGGGAAGGAGCAATGGGAGAGTGAGTGGAGGGCCCCATTGGGCAGGCACCCTGCATTGATGAGATTATGTTTACGCCTTTTGGTTGGTCCAAAAAGGCTTGCACGCCGCTGGGACCGGCCCAGTGCAGGTTTGTTGCGCGACGATGTGGATGAGTGAGCCGGCACGCATGCTTCCTACACAGCTGCCTGGTTGTTTTCCTCGGCTTGACTTGTTTTGTCTCCCCTGAGAGTGTTTATGCCTCGACTGGGTGAATGGGCTTTCAGATCGCCCAGTCACTTGACAGTTTGCAGTGCTTCCCGTATGACTCTGCACTTTCCTCCTTTACAGCGCAAGAAAGTAACTATAATTGGGTACTGTTTGAAAATTTACACTATATGCTATACAAGGTCTGTTAAAATAATTATCTTACCCTGACAAAATCTGCTGTATAATAAAATCATACGGACCATTTGTGCTCCTCAGTAATTAAGCTAAGAAAACAATTAGGAATAAGTTGCGTTTTTTTAAGTTCATTATACAGCACTATTTCAGCACAAAATACTTCTGTATTAACCAATTTACAATTGTGACAGCTCAGAATTTGTGACCAAAAATTCCTATCATTGACTGACATTGTATTTATATATTAATTATTTTTTTTACCAGTGAATGCAATAGATTAAAAGTTAAAACGGCTTGCTGTAAACCAGCTCAACATGTGAGAAAGGGGGTTTGAATTTAAACTAGCCACAATTTTATTCTTGACATCAGAAATTGCAGCGACTTACACCTACAAAGACAGACATATTTCACCTGGGTGAAATGCTTACTATCATGTTGTTGGCTTACACTTTTCAACTGTCCTGAGATCGCTCAAATTTCCCATTAAATTATGTCAGTCTTTTATCTTTGGACCCAGATGTTAACACCATTAATCTGATGGATTTTAACGATTCAGTTAATTAAGTGAAGGTCCTTGTGGCATTCGCACTAATAGAGGACCATGGAAACAGATGATACATGTCAAGTCTCAGAACAATCACCTTTTCCAAAATTACAACAAATTACAAAAATGCCAAAATTGAATAAGCTTACTTTTTTTACACAGGGAGAGAATGTATTCCATAGCACTTAATTTGAACAGCATTCAACTGTCTTCAGTAGTTTCACAAGATGTCGTAGTGTTTCCACCTGTTAGTGAGTAGTCTCATAAAAGTCTCCAGGAATGGCAACAGACTGTACCTCACGTCTCAGTCCATACATTTTTGGAATAGATTTTTTATCTGTGTTAAAGCCAGTAAATACTAAAACAATGCCTCACAGACTATCAAATAATTGACAAATGTGTGCGACAGTCATCACATAGCAAACAATATTTTAGTGGAAACGTCTTCCATTTAAAAATAACAAAAATAAATGTTTCTCCTTTAATGTAGCTGTAGTATAACACTTATTACCACAATTAATAATGATTCACTTGTTGAATAGTTATATTGAGCTCAAATGTGTGGGAGCTAGTTCAATTCCGCATCATATCGTAAAAATCAGCGAAGTTTCCTAATTACCGTATCAAAACAAAAACGTGATTCTGTGCTATACTATGAGTCTGGGAACAATGAACTGGAAAAACAGTTTGAGAAAACAACATCTGCAGCTGTTATATTTATCAAACAATGTTTAACCGGGGTGAGATCGAAGTCACAGGCGTGATTTAAAAAAAATAGTTATAATAATATAAATGCGATATTATTGTTAATTTTTTATGTAGCTAATTAAGAAAGGACAAATTAGAAACATTGATGTTCCCATATTTCTCCAAATATCCACTGTTGTTTGTGATAGCTAGTTATGTTTTCAACCGAACAAGCACAAGCAGAGGTTTAAGGGTACTTTCCCTTTGTTTTGAGTTTTACCAGTAAACAAGCGATGTACTACTAAGTACTCTCTTTCACAGCGTCTCTTTTCACAGGCAAGTGCGTCAAACCCAGCAACTGCGTTCATTAAAATACTAGAAATTTTGCAGATTAACACCACTAACTGAACCGCTTGAAAAAATAATCAAGTCTGACCTCTATACAGTCCAACCACTGGATCCCCAACTGACCCTATTATTATTGTTGTTGTTGTTGTTGTTGTTGTTGTTGTTGTTGCTGTTGCTGTTGCTGTTGCTGTTGCTGTTGCTGTTGCTGTTGCTGTTGCTGTTGCTGTTGTTGTTTTAAGCCAAGCACCAATAACACAAACAAGAGAGAGATTTGACAAGTAGGGAGAGCCTTCAATGTGCAGTCTCCTGTTTTGAAGGCCACATTATTATCAAAATCAGTAATAGTGCTAGACCCCCTATAATGTGTTTCTCCAATCATGTTATCGATTCAAACCACCCTCCTCACAAGCTAGCTTGCTACACTGCAGCTGTTGCAGCACAGACTAATCTCCCTCTCCGACCTTTGGCACATTTGAGTTAAAAAGAACAACACCATCAAACTTTCCTGGTAGCTGAAGTCTGGAGTGTTGATCGCCTTTCCATATAACTAGAGGGCTGGTTTGCAGCCCGCTGTCAGGAGTAATGACATTGATATTTGCAGTGTCTATAAAATCATCAAAAGCAGAATTCACTCATTCAAAGGATTTCATAGAAGAGCATTACTCAACGGTCAAAGGGTCCGTTTGCCACCAGGTCACTTTGATGCCAGTTGCAATGAGACACAAACTGACAAATGCTATGCAAACAATGCCTTCCAAGATTGTTGTTTTAAGTTGTGGGAACATATTTTTGTTGTGGTTTCCCCTCTAAATAAGGAAAACAAGATACGCTATTAAATACGCATCCCTCTGGAGACGCATAAGTTATCATCAGAGAAGGGGGGGGGGGAGAAAAACAATAATTCTGAGATTGCTGTCTATGTAAAGCAGAAACTCCGACCGAGTTCAAATGAATTGGCGTATACAGCATGTCGGATAATTACATTTTAATAGCGTTATATTACATTAAATAATCTCTTTGAGCTAAATGTGCAGACCTCAACACTGTAAATAACTCTCTCTGGGAAATCTGCAACAATATCTGTGCAGTACAGTCAACATTAAAGACTAACAAATGTCGAAGCAAGAATCTGGATGTCCAGCTTGGTGTTGATGTTTTCAGATGATAAGCTTATCGCCTCCTGGCTGAACAGGACAATTATAAACAGGACCAAAGAGCATGTTTGTGTCCCTGACTCAGAGCTAGATCCACATCTCCAGTAACTCTGTTTGGGCTGGTGCGTGTGCTTCTGCTTCTGTCAGATGCAGGAAGTGCAAATGATGTTATCCTGCCCATCTGTTACGGATTTCCTGGGAGGCTACCTCTCTGTATCAGATGACCCCCTCCAGCTCAAACTGCCTCCATCTCGATTAATCACAGTCACAGACACCTTTCCATCCATGGCACTACATTCATTTGCCCCTGCGTGGCCTGTTTTAGAATGATTTTTTTAAAGGTTAGTCCCAGCACAAATGTTGTTTTCTGAGATGTGTGATTTGATTGAAATAAGCAAATGAAGGGGAGCGATAGAGAAGAATTGTAGCTAATAGTCTAATGTCAGAGGCAAGCAGTGTCTTTTCAGGAGAGCAGTGTGGGGTCAAACAAGTGAACTCTAAAATGCTGTAACAGGCAAGGACCGCCTATGATGATGATGCACAAATCCTGGGCACAGCGGTGTGTCACTAATCACACAAGTATATTCTAATACATATTAGCAGTTGACCAGTTTTATGGGTTCAGCACTTCCGTTCCCAACATCACCCATATTGACACAGCATAGTTGAGTGGTCCCCACAGACCACCAGTATCATATCTGCGGTCCATTGTCCTGTTAAAGATATTGTTTCTCAGTATTAATTAAACATTAATTGAACATCATCAGAAACTACTAAACAAAAACAAAACAAAAAATACAAGTAAGCTTTCACCCTTCACCTCTTTTTTCTTCCCCAGAAATAATACAATTTAAAGAGATTTCCATCTGGTTAACTAAATTATAGGGCAGCAGTGTTTTCACCATCTTCTGAAAAAAGTGCTTTTGGTGTTTTAAAGGGAAACATTAGGGGAAGGATCTCTTATCTTACATATTTATATCTTGTTGGTCAGGGCATCTGGTGCAAGTAACCCTTTACAAAAGACAGCCCTTCTACTAAAAGGCCTGTACCTTTTCGGGGTCTGTACCTTTGCGGTAAATATTCTTATGATTCCCCAGCCTAAAAATGGAACTCTTCCTCTGAGGCGCAGGGATGAGGTTCAGTGCCAGATTCTGATGTTAATGAGTGTCTGAACCAGATACTGATGTTGAGGAGGTCCAGTACCCAAGGTTGATGTTATTGAGGTTCAGTGCCAGACACTGATATTAATGAGATTCAGTACCAGATGCTGATGTTGATGATGTTCAGTAACAGATGCTGATGTGAATGAGGTTCAGTGCCAGATGTTAATGTGAATGAGGTTCAGTGCCAGATGCTGATGTTAATGAGGTTCAGTACCTGATGTTGATGTTATTGAGGTTCTGTGCCAGATGCTGATGTTAATGAGGTTCAGTACCTGATGTTGATGTTATTGAGGTTCTGTACCAGATGTTGATGTTATTGAGGTTCAGTGCCAGATTCTGATGTTAATGAGTGTCTGAACCAGATGCTGATGTTGATGATGTTCAGTAACAGATGCTGATGTTGATGATGTTCAGTAACAGATGCTGATGTTGATGA
>JAOVYW010031233.1:13225-29259 GCA_025775045.1 Hiodon tergisus
CAGATGCTGATGTTGATGATGTTCAGTAACAGATGCTGATGTTGATGATGTTCAGTAACAGATGCTGATGTTGATGAGGTTCAGTACCTGATGTTGATGTTATTGAGGTTCTGTACTAGATGTTGATGTGAATGAGATTCAGTATGTGCGGTGACTTTCAGTTACAGGTGTTTTGGCGTTTTCTCTCTGTTTTAAATACCGAATGTGCCACTAGATGTCTCGTTGTGATTCCATTGCACTTAGCATTTGCCTTATTTTTCCAGTTTGGTTTTCTTCAATGTCAGAAACTACCATGACCTGTGCTTTCTGTGCTCTCTGCCGTAACTCTACAAATGTCAGGTCACAAGAGTCTGTTCAAGACATACAATAGAATATTAGTCACATTAATCATACATGTTCACTGTACCATTGTTGCTGGGACTTCATATATACAGTGGGGGAAATAAGTATTCAACACGTCAACAATGTTGTCATTAACCACATTTCCAATGCAGCTATTCACATGAAATTCAAAGCAGACGTTGGAATTAACTCAATAAAGACACACAGCTAAATAAATCATAACATTCCAATCCATTAAACAAGTTATGTGCAATAAAGGGAAAAAAGTACTGAACATGCTAACTGATTTTATTTAATACTTGGTGGAAAATCCTTTGTGTGCAATGACAGCTTCAAGACGCTTCTTCTATGAAGAAAGTAATCTCTCACAGTGTTCAGGTGGGATTTTGGCACATTCTTCTACACAGACAGTCTCTAGATCTTGAAGATTCCGGGGGTCCCACTGGTGAATGTTGATCTTCAGTTCCTTCCACAAATGCTCTATTGGGTTTTAGTCTGGTGATTGACTGGGCCATTCCAACACCTTTATTTTCCTCTTCTGGAACCACTTGAGAGTCTCCTTTGCAGTATGCATTGGATCGTTGTTCTGCTGGAAAGACCACCTGCGTCTCATCCTCATCGTCCTGGTGGATGGCACCCGATTGTTCTCAAGAATTTCCCGGTGCATGGTTCCATTCTCTTTTTTGATTTGGATTGCGCCAGTACCATGAGAAGAGAAACAGGCCCATACCATGATGCGTCCACCTCCAAACTTCACTGTAGGTATGGTATTTTTAGGGTCACAGTCATTTCTCCTCCAAACAATGGCGCGTTGTATCGTTGCCGAAAAGTTTCATTTTTGTCTCGTCTGACCATACAACATACTCCCAGTAATGTACAGGCTTCTCCAAATGTTGTGTAGCAAACTTTAAACGGGCTTTAACTACCTTTTCTTCAGTAATGGAGTCTTCCGATGGAGACCGTGGTGGAGGAGTGCGTTGCCTGTTGTTTTCTCTGTGATGACTGCACCTGCTGCTTCCAGGTCGAGTGGTCCTTGGCTCTTGGGCTGCTCCTCCGACTAACTTTCTGCTTGCCCGGCCGGTAATCTTGCGAGGAGCTCCTGTACGTAGCCGGTTGATGGTGGAGTGATGTTCCCTCCACTTGCGGATAATGGCCCCAATGCTGCTTATAGGAACGTTTAGGAGTCGACAAAGGAGTCGGTAACCAGTGCCATTGCTATGTTGCTCAACAATCTTGTTGCGATGGTCTTTGGAGAGTTCTTTGCCTCTGCCCATCATGGGCATCATGTTTCTCGCGTGACAGCTTGGTAACAAATGAGGTGCTTACTTGCATTCAGAGGTGGGTAACAATTTTTCAAAGAGTGGAACCTACCAACATGCTCTAACCCAGCTGATTCTAATTACCACAGGTAGGTGAACTAATTAGTGGAATCAGCTGGTTTAGTGCTTTTTCTAACTGTGTTCAATACTATTTTCCTTTGTCATTTCCCTTTTTTGCACATAACTTTTTTATGGATTGTTATGTTATGATTTCTTTAGCTATGTGTCTTTATTGAGTTAATATTAATGTCTGCTCTGAATTTTATGTTAAATATGTTTTATGACAATATTATTGACGTGTTGAATACTTATTTCCCCCACTGTATATATGTATATGTATATATGAAGTATATATGAAGTATACAGCAACAATGGTATATATATATTTATATATAGATAGATAGATATAATAAAATTATTACTTTATAAATGGCGGTGACACCATTCTCCTTCGGACATTGAGAATACAGCTTTGGCATGCTTTTGAGGGCAATCAACCCAGTAAATAAATTATTATTAATAATAATAATAATAATAATAATAATAATAATAATAATAATATGATGATGATGATGATGATGATGATTTGATGATGACAAAGATTATCCAAAATTTCATAATTTCAAAATTTATATCATTATCAGTATTTTTCTTATTTTTATATTTGGCAGAACTGTCTGTTTTTGGATATTTTCTCAACAATCTCTTGGCAGGGAGGGTTTCCTCCCTTCCATCTCCACAGAGGTCGTTTGGACGGAAGTGAAGCTTGTTGAGCCCCAGTCCAGAGAATGTTAAGACTCTAGAGGTCTAGAGGAGAATTAGCGGGCTCTGTCCCTTCTCATTAGTGCTGACTCACTGCATGACAGCCATTGTTCCTGAACCCCTCTCTCAGCGTCAGAAACCACGGGGAAGGCCTTGAGGGGCCACCCACATAATTCTGACAGCCATCTGTAATCAGATAAACGTCTTCTTGGCTTTAGTAGGAAAAATTGCAATCAATGTCACCGTGAAGCTTGAGATGTTTTCCTTTCCCATCCAATGAGCGCTCGCTTTTACGTAACGGCTAATCCGCCAACAAAAGGTTCGTTTTTCAAAGCAAATGGACCTCTCAACACAGTCAAACCAGCAAATAATATGTATGACACCAATTATGTGCCCATGCCAAATCTCACCAGCCTAGAAGACATGCCATTAGAGAAAAAGTAGCTGCATTTTTGGTAAAAAAGAGTCCTCTTTAATAGAAAATAACTATTAACTCTTTGCTGTGACATACTAAAGGCAAAACAATACAGTTGTCATTCCTACCATAACACCCCCTGTACTGATGCCATTGAGATGCCTTTTTATAGCAGTCAGCATGGGAACCCCATTGGGACAGTTACACCTTTCGTCATTATATCCCTCTTTCTGGCAGGCCACTGTAACCTCCCTCCCTCTCTGTCATCTGAGACAGTGCGGTTTGTCATTGTCAGTGTGTGCTCTCTGAAGGTGAACTCTCCATTCCTCTCTATTAATATCACTATTGGGCCTAGTGTTGAGTTCATCCCTGCTCTGGTGCCCCACACCTCGTGACAGAATCAATGTTCAAAAAAGTGTTTCCAAAATTATATTGTTTCAGATTGACCTTAAAGGTTACTGGGAAAACAATCATTTTGAAGAACAGTTTATATATATATATATATAGTGTAAAAGTATAATTTTTTCTAAATTTCTTGGAAATCAGTATGTCTGTTGTGATCTGGATCTTCCCTAGGGTCTAGACTAAGCAAATACTGCCCTCCAGTGCTGGAAAGTGGAGCCTGCAATAGAAAAGTCAACCAAATTCAACACTAAATTTCTGTCCCGTGTGTTTGGCCTGCTTGACCCCAGTAGTAGCTAGGTCGGTGGGGCAATGTTGAAAAGTTCTGTCCAGCCCTTTGTAACTGGATTCCAGTCAGTCGTTGACAATAGACAACAATGAGGCGATGGGATCCTCGTCTGTGTTCCATATGGTCACAGCTGATATAGGATACAAGGAAAACAGTGGACTTTTAACAATGCGTGAGCAGAATTAAGCAAATATACAACTGAACAATTGATAATTTTTGTTAAAATAATTTTAGAATCGTCAGGACTCTTTAGTATTCCTGTTCTATGAATAATTTATATCTTTTTTTTCTGTAATCCCCAGCAATATCTGCATACTTGCACCAAAAACAACTTTCATACAATACTGACTTACTTTAAAAAACCATAGCAAATTAAAGGGACCTTTTTTTTTTTAATTCAAATATCTTAACGTCATAGCTGTAAAACCTCCTTACTTTTGTGATCCTGTCTCTTTCTCCACGATGTAGAAAGTAAAACAACATCTGTTTATTCCATATGGCCCAGTTTTTATTTTGAGCATATAGCACCGGTACACCTGGTCTTTTAGCATTCTACCAGAGGGAGCCATTAACCAGCTCATTCTGTTAACAGGTTAATGACAGAAATGACAAGATCCCGTATTGGCTCCAGCACAGATTATCAGTCTGCTTCGATGCATTCCTGAACTGGTGTTGCACTTGTGTTCATGCAGAGCAAAAACAAATAACAACACGATCAACTAGTATCACCTAAGTTCAATCATGGCCATTGTTTTATAACAAAAATATATATGTGCGGGAGATACGACCATGTATGATAAAAAAAAATCAAAATAATCAAATCAACATTACCATGCGGAAAGGAGAAGAA
The DNA here is from genome assembly GCA_025775045.1 of Hiodon tergisus. Taxonomy (NCBI): domain Eukaryota; kingdom Metazoa; phylum Chordata; class Actinopteri; order Hiodontiformes; family Hiodontidae; genus Hiodon; species Hiodon tergisus. The sequence goes on from JAOVYW010031233.1 coordinate 17,605, forward strand.
GTAGATTGCAAAGTAAATATAATGTTGTCTAGGGGCATTATTGCTGTGTTAATTTGGTAATCAACTTGAAAGTTAGCTACTTTAACCCTCCTGTTGTCCTCAAATTTACTAACATCTTTTATCCTTGGGGCCAATTTGACCCCAGCAATTTAAACCCCCAGAATATGATTTTTACCCAAGTTTATGTCTCAGGTACTTTATGTTTCTTTGTTGACTACCAAAGTAGCCCTTTAAATAAAACATAACTCCCCAACCCTTCCACATCCAGAATGCCTATTGCGCGACTATGGGAAAATATGCAAATCACCATTAAATCTCACTGATTGACCTCAAATTGGAAATAAAGATCTTTTTGGTGTTTTAATGGCTTTGTATTATATATGTTATAATATTATATATATTATAAGTACAGATTTTTAACATTTAACATTTGGAAGGAAGAACAATTTCTGTTATCAAGGATAGTGACATTTATTATGTTCGGGGGGACCCCGGGAAACACAAACACAATTTCAAACATTTAGAAGGATTTTATTTGTAAAACAGAACATCATCATCATCAAAACATCAGTAAGGAACATATAACAGTTCTTTATTTACAAAAAAAAACCTATAAAAAGTATATTTGAGCATTGTGTCAGGGATTGTTCCAAGCTATGTATGCGAATACGTGTTTGAGATGGTAAAAAAAGTTACGAGGTCACCAAAATTAGTTTGACAGAATATGAACAGCATAGACAGAATATGAACAGCGTATTATTTGTCCTGCAGCCCACCCGAAGGTACAGTCCAGCCTTTTTGTCTGCACTACTGTGCACATGAAGTGCAGAGAGTGTGTGCGTGCTCCTTGCAGACGTATTTCACGCATTTCACACAGTTTCACATATGCCTGCAGTTTGAACCACTGGGGTGTGTGTCTCCGTTTGGATGTCCTCCACAACAGTTGCAGCAGCTGTTGGTGCACTTGAAGGGCCCCGTCTTCTCTCGGTATGAGGTTTCACCACCGGGTAACCCAGCTGCTTCTCCTGCGACTCAGTTTTCCGCTGTTCCAGTCCATGTTTATTTCGCGCCGTATGACAAAGGAAATGCTCACGTCAGTGATGTCGAAGAAAATTACAAGGGGCCAACAGGCAGTCATGTGTCGACCGCTGTATGTGCCTGTGACCTTGTCCAGATTATCAACCCCTCCCTTTGTCTCATTGTAGTCCAAGACCATTTGTGGTTTTCTATCTTCCCTTGGTGCTCAGGACAGCATCTTTGTGCTTGGAGCTCATCTGCAGGACATGTGTACCTTTCTTGGGGCAATGGGAGACAACAGTGGCTGTGAAGGCAAACATTGAAGATGTTTGCTTCCTGTTCTTCATCTCAAGAAGCTCAGAGGGAAACTCATTCTTGTTTTTTCTCACTGTCCCCAACAAAACCTTCCTTTTCTGCGGTTCCTCACCCGGGGTGTACAATGTGAAAAAATGATCATACGTAATGTTCAATCAATCAATCAATCAATCAATTTAATTTTTATACAGCGCTTTTCACACGTTGCCACGTCACAAAGACGCTTTACATATAGAAAAATACAGTATGTTGTGATCAGTCCTTCAGCCATGTCTAGTACCCCCCTCATGCCCTGATGATGCTTCCCCAGGGGATTTACCAGTGTACACCAGCCTATTCCAGGCATAGCTGGACTGTGCATCACATTCAGCCCATATTTTGATACCGTATTTGGTCGGTTCGCTTGGTATGTAGTGTCTGAAGGAACCGCACCCACAAAAGGCAACCAGACATTAATTCACAGTGACGTGGGGGCCTGGATTGTAAAGAGAGGGTAATCACTGGACCCTCTTGTCCCATTCGTCCCGTATTGCTGCGAGTTTGTCACGATCTCATTGGCTCTGCCTTGTTTCTCTGTCATCAAAGCATATGGCACGGGAGAAAACACGGAATGTCTTTAGAGACATGGTGTTTGGAAATATTTCCCATCCAGTGTCAGCATTCCAAAGGCTTAACGCTGTTTCTCTTTTTGACTTGTACACTCCTGCCAAAATGAGCAACACAATGTAGGATGTGGATCACATCCAAATCTTTTCAACTGTCCCCAAACACGCGCCTCCCCTCTAAGTTTGTCATCTCAAGTATATCCTTTTCGATTGATGGTATTACGAAGAGCTCAAATGCTGATTTAATGTCTTGGACATGGCTGAAAGAGTATTTGGTGGGGCCTGGAATCATTTTGATGACATTAGCAGCACTAAGTCTACCCTGTCGTTGAAGTGGAGAGAGGGACCATAATAACTTTCCAATTTTGGATGGTAATGTGTCTGCTGTTGGTTGAGAGACAGCAGGAGGGCCAACACTAACAGTCTCGTTCTCATCAAAGGAGTGAGTGGTTCTCACAATACTCCAGGTATGGTTATGTTAGGTTAGGGCCAGAAAGCAGAGGTAGGTTTTTTGAAGATTATAAAATTGCATGTTATAGTGACCTCAATATTACCCAAAACAACCAAAACAAATGTTTGTAAAATTCTGATATTAATTGTATGTTTTATACAGCTAAAACAGCCTGGGGTCAAATCGACCCCAAAGAACACTGATGATACAAAATGTGTACAGGGCCTTGAAAAGCTATCAGCATGTCAATTTTATGTTTACCCAGTTGTCCCCATTCAATTAGGAAAAGCCATTAAATAAGAAGCAAAAAAAAAGGATGTCAATCTTGTATTTAGGGACGTTAAACATTGAATGGGGTAAAATTGACCCCAAAGATAACTGGAGGGTTTTAAAAAACAGTTTTACTGCAATATTTTACAGGGTGTCATTGGGTGCAACATACATTGAATATAATATATATCATGTTCTAGTCAAACAGTAAAATTGACATAGGTTAAGGAATTCACTCAAGATACCTGCTGATAAACAGAATACTAAGCAAAAATTTGCACATTCAAATTTGGGTGGTTGTATGTCTAAACTTGCACCACTAGAGGGAGTACTACATTCGTGCGATTAGCACGACAGCAGTCCTGGGTTAGGCTCAAGGCATTGCTAGCACAAAACAACCTTTGTCTGGGTTCACCCTTGGAATTACAATGTTTTACTTTGTTCGTAGAAGAACCTGCTTCATGAATAAGAACCCATCCTTAAATGTGAGCTTCTTTTTTTCATTGAACCAGCTGGACTCCACTGATTCTCCCCATTAATTGACAAAGTAAATGAATAAACTACCAGGCTTTTTCCAGCGATAAAGACAACTCAAGTCTGATTGTGTTTTACACAATAGTGCTAATGGGGCACACTCTGTTCTGATGTAACCAATTCACAGTCTCTCTACAATACACCTCTCCTCCCTCCTCTCCAAATAACAACGTCCGAAGCTCTCGCAACTCTATTTCTACAAGCTCAGCCCACTCGGCTGCACTGCCCAATCAGTCACAGCCTGAAGACAGCTAACTGCTTTTCACATCCTTCGCCAAACTCACAAACCTTTACCGAAAGGTCGCTCGCCGCTATCTCTCTCCTACAAAATCTGTCTGCTGATTTTTTTTTTAGGTTTGGAAAAATATTTTCTTTCAATTGCATTTACTTACAACGTGCATTTTAAATTTTTGGTATAAATTACTTTATGTTTCTCTTTTTCATTAAAAACGTCATATGTCAACATTTGTGTTTCACACTAAATGCTCGGTAGTGCCGCCATGCAACCTTGAGTAGAACGCATGCCAACATGCTGCTTGCACAAAGGAATCCACCTCATCTGCTTGCCCGGCGTTGCTTTCCACCGTTGTCTGTTATTAATGGCACCTGGACAGATCAAAGCCTGTTGCTGCCCGTTTAGGAGTTCAAAGTGTTCCAGTAAGACTGAAAACTGTTCTGAAATCAGTAGCGCTTCCGTTTGGAACATGTCCAAGTCGGGGTGCTACCCAGCTGATGGTGGCTTCAGGTGTTAGATATTATGTAAGGATTTTTTTTTTTTTTTTTTCAATGAATTGTTGTACAGTTAAGTGTAAATAGCCGTGTTTTAACCGTATTTAAGGTTCCTGCTGAATGGAGGAAACCTATTGTTTCTGTCTGTTTTACTATTATTATTATTCGCCTCCCCGATTATGCTCAATAACTCAAAAACCACATAGTCAAAAATGCTGAAAATTTGCACACTGACTCTCATGTGCACCCACTACTCGAAGTAGACGAAGACTGGCCCTGATCCGCCCAGAGGGGGCGCTACAGGAAATGCCCAAAAAATATATTAAATTAATTTGCCAGTGCCACCGCGTGTGACGTAAATGTATAAAATTTTCAGAATGGATCTTCTCACGAACTTCTCAGGAATTTCAAATCAAATTGGCTGTCCAGCATGAAACTTGAGTAACATGGGTTTACATGATTGACTCAATGGCCCAACGTTTTGCCACGATTTCTTGCAGATCACCATTACCCTGTTATTAGTTTTAAAAAGTCATATAAAATTAATTTTTTTTAACATAATCTTTTATACAGTGAATGTCCAACAGAAAATATAGCAGCAAGAAACTGGCAAAATGTTACTGTAGTTTCGGTCTCTGCTGGTCATGCCCTGGTTTCCGCCGGTCACACCGCGGTCTCCGCCAGTCACGACGCGGTCTCCGCCGGTCACATCGCTTTCTGCTGGGCAAGCCACAGTCTCCACCGGTCACACCACGGTTTCGCCGGTCAAACCGCGGTCTCCGACGGTCACAGCACAGTTTCGCAGGCACTTGTGAGGAAATGCCAGACAAGCCCCCGACAAAGGCGGGAGGATAATCGCGGTGCATTGTTAGAATCTACCACCTACTTGTTATTGAGCCTCCTGTGGTGTGGATCAGTGCAAAAGTTGGCCCCAGATCCAGCAGTTTCCTGGATGTCGTCTTCAATCCTTCCTAAGTAAATGAGTCACTGCGAGTGGGAGTGCGGAGAGCTGGTCGGCTCAAGATCAGGACACTGCCATTTACACTGGACTGCTCACATTGACATCACCATGAGATGATTCATTATATTGTGCTGTGTTTAATCTGTTCAGGACTTACAACAATACAACTAGTAGACCAATAAGCAGAGAAAACAGGTTCGTAAATATATGTTCACAAGTTCACTGCTTGGTTACTTATGAGGAATACCATTTTCATTCTTTTTAGCTAGTGGGCTAAGATTTAAAAATCTGATGTCATCAAGCAGATTCAACATTATCATGTCATTGTAATACATGGAAATACTCTCCATAAAACAGAAATACAAATTTTTGACCTATAAACTGAAACCAACACTGCTTTTCTTTCAACGTTAACTGTGCAGCACTCAGGTCTGTTTTGATACAAGGAGAAAAGGAGAATTTTTGTGGTCTTTTACTTACCACAGGAAGAAATATTGCATTCCGTTGTGTATGCTACTGTATCTTTGTAGCCCAGATCAGTTAACATAGATCTCTCAGTAGATAATAATGTACTGTCACAGACAGGAAAACCATATACAAATAAATTTTATTTGCTTTATTATTCTGTGACAGCCTGACCAATATTTCTACTAAAGTGAGGCCTCCCTGAGGTTAGGTCTTTTTACAGCTTACTGGGGGTCTCTGCTCCTCCCTTATTCAAATCCTGATTCCAAACACAAACCAAAAAAGTGTGCCCATGTGTCTTTTGACTAATTTTAACCGAACCGAAATACCGTACCTAAAATAGTGCAATTATAATTACAGGCCGAGCAACAGCCGCTCTGATCTATTTGATAATTGCAGTTATTTGCTCGCTTGGCAGTAAAAAGCTATTTTTAATTTACCACATTGTACATTTCATGAGAAGACTATGTGCAGAAGCCTTTCTTTTAAGGGATGCAGGCTGCTCGTAGACTGCTTTGGTACCTGTTTAAATGTTATAAATATCATACATTTATAAATGTAAGAGCGTTACTCTTGCGCATGAGTATCATTGGAGATTTTGTTTGTGCTAACAAATCAGGAATGCTATCTGTTTCAAAAGCTTGCGGTTTTACTTTTGGACGACTGGCAGTGCCCCCAAATGACAGGGACAGGTTGCTGTCATTTCTAATGTCGTAGACAGATGCAGTGACATTGGGTTGGATTGTTGCTGTAGAGAAATTGTAAAAGTTAAAAATAAAGCAAATTTGCTCCAGGAGTTCTTGTTTGGTCTGAAATTTGATATGATGTGTGTATAACCTTTTGAGAAACGTATACTATTAGGAGTGCATTCTTCCTGGCATCCTTCAGCTACTAATTCAGGAGTACCCTTCTCAAAATCTGTATTTCAGTAAATTCAACTTTACTATAATAAATAAATAAATCACCGGCTAAATATAGTGTTTCCTCACTTTTAATAAATGTGCCATTCTAATATTAAATGAAGAAAACAATTTAGGACCATCAAATTCTTAGCTTTTTTCCCATTGTAGCATTTGTTTTTTAGAGGCTGTTCTCACATTTTGAATACTCTCCAGCTGCCACGTTGATATTTTTCTATGAGGAAATTGGAGTTGGCCAGGATGTTACAGGTAGAGGGGAGTGAAAAGGTTTTTTTAACAAGCTATAAAAAGTTCTCTGTGACGCACTCTGGTTGTCCTCGGAGCGCAGCATTGAAATCTGCCACAAAGAACTGCTGCTTTTCCCCTCTCCTTTGTGACCCAAAACTCTCTTTGTGTGGCTCAGCAGCCATGCCCCCTGAAGAAAGGCAGTAGTGGTGCTCTGTCAAAAGAACCCGTTATTCACAGGCAAGCCTGCGGAGCTGGAAAATGGGTGGAGTTGGGGAATATGGTAATTTCCTCTGGAGGAAGTGACCAAACTGTATAGGAATGCGTCAGGATGGTTGAGACTTTGGCTGACTGCAGCTGAGAGCGCTAGCTGAGCTCAGGCTAACTAGGGATAGCCAAACTGAACTCTCGCTAGTTGTTGAAAACATGCCCCATTTTACCGTTGTGCCAGTGGAGGATAACACTCAGTCTAACTATGACAGTCTGGAGGGGATCAACTGGGTGGACTATAGAGATACTGGACAGAGTTACTCAGGACATTTGGATACTGTAAGCTCTGATGGTGAGTCTTAAAGAAATCAAAAGTTTTTCCATAATTCTGTTGGGGGAAAAATGATTGGAGAAGATGGGGAGGAAGTCATTTTAATCACTTTCAGTTCTTAATGTAAGAAAACAATGTACACTACTTTTTAGAATGTTTTGACAATGACAATCATCATATTAATATTTGTTCAGATTTAGCCTCTGCTATGCGGCACTGTCTACATGTGAACCTTTTGTATCCATGGCAATTTTAAAGCAGGCCGTTTTCTCAGACCGCTGTGGGTTTCTTTGATGGCTCAGAGTACTCACTGGGAATGGGTTTGGACAGCTCGGATCCGTGACAAAAAGAGGCAGACAGTGACAATGGAAGACCTTTCAAGTGGCAAAACTGTCTGTGGATACAAGGCAGAAACAATTGTAGGAGTGATCAAGGGGGGGACCAGAAGGGGCTGTCAGACAAGAGGGCCTTACGAACGGGGTTGTGGGGGGGGCGTTCTTGAAAACAGACCGGCTTCATGTGTTCTCACACAAAAGATACATATTGTTTATGCGAGGAGGGCCTTTTCTTTGTAAAGAACAGGGGTGCTGGCATGGCAGCTGGGACTTAACGCTTCTTTTACTTCCCTTCTGCGATACATGAGCCAGATCTGGTGCCACTCCTTCACAAAATGCCGGAAGGAGACGTTTGTAGCTCAGGGAAAGGATTTCACAGCTCTGGCACAGATTTGTTAAGGGGTTGTCCAGATGATCTCCTGCTGCGTGGGTGCAAGAAATCACAAGAATCGCAAGATGGCAACTTCTAGAGGAAGCAGCCACACAAACACACGCCCAGTGTACCAGCACCCTGCTCGACCTCCGCTGGGTCTGCTAAATGAATCAGTCCCTTTCAGGCAGGGCCAATAGGCCACTGAATTGCGTTAGCAAAATGACGGTGGAATATTTGGACAAGTGGGAAAAAACTGGACATGTTGCCATGATGTAAGGGGACCCTCAGTCTGGTAACTATTGTTACCGGCTTCTGTTCAGCTGGAGATTTCCGTCCAGTGTCAGATACTGAATAAGACAAGTGCCCAAAGGCCTGAAACTACTCTATCAGGATATTGTTTTGTTAGTAAACTGAGTCCAGATGTGAAACAGCTGTTGCAATTTTTACTCGGAGCCATCGTGAATGACGTAGCACAGAAACTACCGGTCCGAATTATAATAGGACTTCCCCTGATTTCTTAACTGTCATGAACCGGAGAACAGCTAGTCTCAAATTACATTATTACATTGTTACTTGTTTAGCATATCCTTTTATCCAAAGCGATTTACACACCTTAAAATGTCTGAATTGAAAAAACTTATAAAGCTGGGTATGTACCGAAGCAAATCAGGTTAAGTAGCAGCACCAGCGTAAAACAGCTGGAGTGGGACTTTAACCAGCAAACTTTCTATTGCAAGCCCGATGCCGTAACCAATACACCTCCAACTGACACAGCCCTGTCAGTTACTAACATCAGAGAAAGTTTAGGACACATGGAGATTCAGCAGCCTTCTGGCAGTACGGGGGGGGGGGGGGGGTTTATCCCCGAGTGAGGATTCACGAGGGAGAAGAAATAGGGAATAATCTGACATGACCCGATATAGTTTGTTAGAGTAGCTCCGAGAAGGGCCCTGTTGTATCGGGCCTTAGAGACGCTTCCCAGTGCCAGTGCAAGTGATGAGGAGGGATGGTGATCCTGAGCGGCAGTAATAAAGAGAGAGCTGATGTCTGGAAAGAAGGCTGGGATGGAAAACGCTAAAACTGGGGACTGAGTCATGATGGGAAGGGAGGTGGGGAGTGCGCCACAGAGCCAACCTTGTCTCCGTCTGAGACTGAGAGCGTTGAGAACTCAGCACAGAGTGGCAATTGTGCTGACTCAGCACTAAAGATCAGCCTTTGCAGAACCATTGGGGCCTTTCTTTTTGTTTTCTACTATAAGAGTTTTGGCTTTAGAAGAACATTGCTCTCATTCCTGTTCCTGTGAACATTGTTTAGAGCTCAGTGTGGTAACATCGCCAGTTGGCTGGACACGACCCCTAAATAAACACATACCGGAGAAGGTCAAAACATGCTGCCGTTAACATAAAATGTATATAGTACAGACAGCTGATGTGCTGTCATTTGTGGCAGACTCTTGTTTGTCCAGGGACATGGGAAGTGGGTAGTGATTTCATTAGATGGTGGGTAGCTTCTTTGTAACTCTAAACATACTTGATGGAACTGGTCAAGTTCATTACTAAGGATGAATTTCAAGATATTAATGTTCAGACCAATATTATCCTATTAATGTAAAAATTGCAATGGAAATATAATATAATATAATTAAATATAAATAATTAATTTAATTTAAATAAATATAATTAAATGGTAATTTAAACAAGGGACCGTTTATAATAACTGCAGGTAAATATAATACATAGTGCAAAGTCACGTTTAATAGGACGCTCTGTCAAAACAGTATCATATTTACACAGATTCTTAACTTTTACGTTAGAATGAATTATCAAAGTGCGCACATCACCCAAAGACTAGATGGGAAAACAATTCTTGAGGATCATGGCTGGGCGCAAATCAGAATGAACTAATGCTAATTACAGTCTACATGGCTGTATTCAATAGCTTTCTTTTCGTGAGTAGAAGACATTAGATGCCTACAAATACAAGAAAACGTTGTTAAATACAGCTCTGTTAAGTGTGATTATCAACGTTGTGATTTGTTCCCAGCCCATGTTGTAACTATTTTCTATGTAGTGCTAATGGTATTGAGCAGCAAAGACTCCTACAAGACGCTCTGTAGTTTTGGAATACCAGCTACATGTGCAAAGTGTTCTGCTGATGAAAAACGTTATGCTGATGAAAAACGACCCATCCACCTTTTTTCATATTGGTCTTATGCAACTTAAACAACACAATCAATTATTGTTACCCCCAAAGAGGGCACTAGGCACATCTGACAGGTTACTGCCTTATGTATGCATTTATCTGTTTGTTTGCTTATTTGTCACTTTTTCACTTTGCAATGAAGGGAAAGCGGGAATTCTGACTGGATTCCAAATGAATGTTAAAATTTCAAGTATATTAATTCAATTTATGTAATAATAGAGCAGTAATAATTACTTAATTATTTAATCTTCACGAGACATAAATTGCTGCTCAGAAAGAAAATATGTAGTCCTTTGACTTCCGCTCACAATTCTAGAAAACGTTGAAAATCATACGACATGAATACTGACACAGAAGAGTAGTTGCTGGCTAAAAGCTCGACTTCGACAGATAAGAAGCAGAAACAGCTATTTGACTCGTATCAAAACATCGCTGTTGTAGTTTATTTTAAATGCTGTTTAAAGAAGACGAAAGAGCTCCGTTTTTTTAAAAAGACCATAGTAACATCCATATGTTGTAAAATATTTCTTGTTTGTTTGTTTTCTATTTATTATTAACGTTGGCTTTTGTTAAACATTCCGGATCCAGGGGGCTGAAAAAACGCAAATAACAGGATAATACAGGGCTGGTATTTAACCGGCCTTCAGCTTTTGGCAGACTTTCTGCACTATTGTAACCAGTTTTACTGTTCTGTTATTTTAGTCGCTGTCTTGCTGTACATTTTAATATCTTTGTTTTGCACAAAAATGGGAATGATGCCCCAAAACATTTTTTTTCTGCCTTCTGTTTCTTCACCATTAACCAACATCAAAGCCAACCCAATGGCCCCAAGCCCAGCAGGTTGAAATTCCTCCTTTCTATTTGATTATGTTCCTAATGAAAGTCATTTTAATAATGAGGTTGTGACAGAAAGTGTTCTGTTCAGGACAGCAGCTATAATAATGAACCAATAATCATACTAGTACTGTCACTCTAGTCACGTTACGAAATAGATGGACCCTTTTAGTGCCTTTACATTTCTAGCTCTTAGAAAATTAACCCCTTTTAAAAGTAGCTGGATAATTTATCATTAATAAACACATTTTTATCATTTTTTCGTGAATAGCAGAAAGGGGGATGATTAATCGAAACATTGGCTGACCACATGTAGCAGTGACAGTTTAGAGGCTCTACTGGTTTTTATATATATATTTTTTTTTAAATAACAAAAAATTGTTTAAGTTTCCAAATAGTTAACAACAACTCCATTAACAATAGAAGTCACCAAATTAAGGAGAACTTCCACCCAGAGCTGTTCCATAAGTTAAAGGACAGCAGAAGAGTCCCCAGAGCTTTCTATGGCATTTTGACAGGTTTTCCCTGGTGGAATCCTAGCCTGCAATGCCAGTATAACTAACACCACACCAAAGAAAGATAGTTCCTATGTAAATTACTGCATAGTTTCCATATACACCAGTCAACTGGGAGGCAATTCACCATGCTAGATACTTTGTTTTTTATCTCCACTGATGCAGTCAGTGGTAATTAATTCCCCTTGACATGAACTCTACATCTGAGTCAATAAAGAGATCAAAAAATGATAAACAACGTTACCTATGCTGAAGGAGCCGGCGTGCAGCATGGTCTCAGGAGCTCAGAAGTGTTTCTGGGCATTAAAATGTCCTTTACTACTACTTATTAACATACTGCAAGACTCCAGCAAACGTATTTCA
>JAOVYW010031244.1:0-29257 GCA_025775045.1 Hiodon tergisus
CAAGTAGCTACCTTCTGGTTTCTTGCTTGAGTCTCCTGCAGGAGACTGGCATCACTGCCGTCCGGAATGAGATCGCCATACCCCATAGCTACATTGAGCTGCCTTTGATTACGGCAGGTGTTAGAGTCTCCTGAGGGGCTTGGAGGTAAGAAGAGAGGTTAGACGGACTACACACAACACATTTCCACTGAACTTTTGTAATAAACATACAACACATCAAGTTTGACAATCTGCTATTCTGTTTGGTTAATTACTCATTGTTATTTTGATATTACAAAAAATATCAATTTTGCTTTAAGGTAAAATTTAATTTAAAAATGTTTTTTTTATTACCTTAAAATTAAAAATTAATTAATTAATCTTATTAATCTACCCACTGACCTGTACCCAATTGTTCATGTTTATCAATATAGAGCCACCTTATGGACATACATTAGAATTGCATGTTAACACATTTTATATGATACTTCAATAGGACTCATTATAGATATTATGGTTGTATAGACATGAACATAGGTCTGCAGTTTTCTTACCTGTTACTGAAGGGCCGTCTGATAAAAGTGGTTTGCATGGGAGTTGAATTTAACGGGGTCTGAATCAGTGCAAGTACGTCTTCTAGGTGAGGAGTTGCTCTTCTGGAAGCTGAAATTAGTTTACATTGGACAACTTTTTTTAAATGAATGTTCAGTTGCTTGGTTGCAAATTATCCAGTTGAAATCAAAGTTAACAAAGTAAGAAATCCTTAGCTGTGATTGCAGCAAAAAACTGTATTTATTTTCAGATGCAGAATGTAATATCTTAATTTGAAAATGGTGGAATATTTGCAAAAAAAAAAAAAAAACTGAAATGTTAATAGAGCTGTGGAGGATTTTTAAAGAAAGTTAAGTAATCTATAAGAAAAGAGATATGCAGAACGTCTGATTTGCAGTGGTTTATCAGTAGACTTTATTCGTCTTGTGTGCCTAAAAACGTATGTCTAAAAAGTTAATGAGTTGCTTGTTTGAGATTATTGGCTCCATGCAGTATAAATGTTTGGTGCATAAATATCCAGATTCTGGAAAGTATTTTAGACAGGTTTTTCTCAGTGGCATCAATGAGAATTGTATTGACGTTAAGATTGTATTTCTTTACATATTTACATAAATATTTATATTTTTGTAGTTGCAAGGGAAATTTGATACTGACCACCTTGTCTGTTCCTCTGTGATGGAGGTAAGTGGGCTCTCTGGAAGCGCTCCGTGGCATCCTGTACTCTGTGTTTGCGCTGACGCAAAATATCCTCCCTTAGCTTCTGCTCCCTGACATACTCCTCCTTAATCCTCTCCTCAAGGGCTCTATGGGGCGAGGTAGACAGCATACTGACAAATTATAGTTTTTTATATCTGCAATATAAAAATTATAAAACAAATGACCTGTTTAGGCCATACAGAAAAAGTATAGATGTTGCTATCGTATTATATTACATGGGTCAAAAAATCTGCTCAACAGACAACTATATGCTTAAGCAACCACCTAGAAGCATTACAATTAAAATTATTTCTAAGGGAGATCAATTAAATGTAAAAGTCTACTGTAAACTGACCTGGAATTCTGCATCTGTAATAGTGATCATTCAACCTACAGTATATGTATCAACCATATGCATAAGTAAGCTGTTAAACACACAACTGAAGTTTGAGAACAGTTCAAAAGAAGATAAATAGAGACTTGTACTCCAACAATCCCACAAAGAAGACCAATCTAATTAACTAGAGGTGTACCTCTTGCTTTAAACCTAGAAGGAACTTGAGCTGATTCGCGCGAAGATTGACTTTTCAGCATGGTCATTAATAAGTCATACCAAGAGCTCATGTGCAAGGCCATGCTGAGAGGCCAGTATGCATAGCATTTCTTTTACAAAAAAAAGATTCTAGTCTGCCAAACCCCAAACACAGCTTTTTTCAGTATGTGTTTCTATTATTAAACTATACTGAAACTAACAACATCCTAATATTGCATGATAAAAAATAAAACAACACATTTTGAGATAAGACACTGCACTTCATCTGCTGTCATTCAGTTAGAATAAAATAAATGTCAAGCCATACATAAACATTATATGCATTACATTGACTTTAACCTTGAGTTCCACACTTTACCTATTTATATAGCTGGATATCTACTGAAGCAAGGCTACAAAAGAACTGGCCTTCCTGGCATTTTGACCAGAAAACTATTGGTTATATTTCCAATACTTCAAAAAACGATTTAAAATGTTTTCAGAAACAGAACAGTAAGCTCAAGTTTCAGCTTCACCTTGTGATACTACAGAAAATATTTATCTTTTGCCAGCCCCAATGGTGACTCTAATAAACTGATTGAGTGGTACTAATTAGGCAATCTTTTTGAAGGAGACAAATCCTGAAGGCAACTTAAATGTTGAATAACAAGATCTGAATGAGCTGTGGGGGGTTACCCATTGGCTAGCCACCAGATATTGTATTATTGGTCAGTCCTACTGGCTTGCACCGAAAAGCAGCATGTGAAATACTGTTTAATATGTACAATGAATTTACTAAATGATACATCTCCTTATTTATGAATAACATGTAATGTATTATCCTAGCCAGATGCTGTAAAACGTTGTAGTTTGTAACTTACTTCCTACGCCGATTGGTTTCCAATGATAATTTCCGTGCTCTAGCTCTGCATGCCTTCTGCTCCTCCACCAAAATATGATGTTCATCTTCCCGACCCCAATCAAGATCTGTTCTGATGTTTCTGTCAAAATACCAGGCTAAGTAGTTGTAATATATAAGATATGGTATTATATGCCGTGGCTGTAGGTAGTGTTATCAATTAAACTACTTCATATACATCCAAACACGTAGGATGGTCGTACTAAACCTTAAATTGAAGAAGAAAAAACGTCTTCTGTAACAAGTAGTAGAATCTTTAGATTTTACATCGGTACATTTATCTGCTTAAGTAACATTCACCCTGTCCTTCAAATTTGAATTTGACCATCACGCACGATGGTGATCATAAGTGACACATGTCACCAACTAAACAGAGGTTAATATTTAGTTAACTGTTAAAGATGAACTATGCGTAAATGCTGACAGTGAAAAGCGAGTGGCAGCGGTGACATCTACCTACACGTTATAATACGTTTTGTTATGAAGTTATTCAAAAGCACTCATTGCAAATATTAAGTAAATATCTAGCTATATCCCACAAGAAGGGCATGTAGAGAAAAGGATACGAATAGCAACTGCCCTTCTGAATTTGCATCCTAGAAGGGACGGTGGTAAAAAAAAATACGCCGAGATGTCGATGGTCTTCACTGTTTTCGGTGACCGACAAGAGTAGCTCATGTAAACGGGCGGCAGATTTTTACAAAGTTACGCAGGGGAAGATAACCAAGATGCGATTTAAGTTAAATTAACTACATATTTAAAGTAGCCGGTAAAACTAGTTTCCACTGTGCTAATTCGACTAACAAACGAAAATCCTTCGCTTGCTTAAACCTGTGGCCATCTGTCCAACAAACTCGCCATCTTAACAACCACAGACGCGCTTCCTTGGCAACGAAAACTGTGCTGTGACTTCAAGGGGGTAGGGCACTTATACCATTAATTTTTTCCAAGTTTTTGAAGACTGTGGTTATTATTGGGAGAGAAGTGTTATCTGAATGCAAAAATGAAGTATGTTACAGCAACTACACTGTGGTATAATGTTAAATAAGCCGTCATTTGTGTCTTGTTGGCTTTCGTCATACTTACTCCCCCCAGTTGTTTCCACCTGGTCCTTGACTTCCCCCTGTCCACAACAGAGTTGTAGCTCATAAACAAGAGTTCAACGGTAAAAAACAGAGATGCAAAATAGACGAGAGCCCCAAACAGATATGTAGAAAAGTGGAAGTGATTCAAAAGACAGGTTCAAAAAGCGCTATAAAACAATGTTATATAAAACAAGTTAATGGAAAAGGAAGAAAAATAAATAAAAATGCTATAACAACAATATCAGCAAATATTTAAAAATATAACATAAAATAAAAACAGTATTGACATCAAGGTTCGGTTACTGTCATTTTTACATTAGCCATTTTAATGTCATTAACAGACAATAATAGAGAGAAAAAATCCCTTGAAAACCAATAAATAAACATTGGACATAAAAACGAATATATTAACAGCTAAAGTAATAAATAAATAAAAACATTTACAACAATGCTGTGAAATACCGAACAGATGTGAAGTGCCCAGAAGCAATTTGTATGAAACATTCCCAGACTTTCCACGTCTATAAACTCTAGAGGGGTTGAACATTTATTTGTAGAACTCAGTGGGAACAGATGAGACATACTGCAATATCAGCTCAAATCGCCATTAACATTACAAAGTAGAGAGAATAGTGGTCATTGGCGTTGAGCGGGAATCATAGCTATGCAATTTCCAGTAGTACTTAAAGTGGCAGCAGATGCAACAGAACATACCCTGCTGTTTCCCACCTCATGCAAGCACAAAAGCAGAGTGGCATTTACCCTCTGGATTGCATCTGGTTTTCATAAAACTCGTCAATAAAAAAAATTTAAAAAGTGACTTTAGAATGATTTTGTATATCCTTCAATCTCTTCATATTGGAGGCTTTTGTTATATCTAGACCAAAAAAGGAAAGGCAAATACTGCTGTTGATTTCCGTTTTTATTGCACTGAAGCCAGCAGGGCAGTTCTGGTGTACAAAGCTGCAAGACAGACTTCCTGTTCTTTTCAGACGAGGAGTACATTGAGGCAGTCACAGAGGGAACCACTTTCTAACGGAATATGATTGGGGTTCTCCTATCTACACTTTTGCTTTCTGCTCTACCACATCCATATATATCATTGAGCAACTCTGTGGTGGGTCTTTTTCTTCTTTAATCTGCCTTAGAATGTTATTGGTTAAAAAATAATACCCTTTCCTCATTCCCACTTTTTGTCTTTTTCCATGCCTGTCTTTTACTATCCATTGTCGAGTCGTAGAACTACTAATTTTTGCCAGTTGTACAATTACTAGTTGTCTATCCTGTTTATATATACATATATGTGTGTGTTAGGCCACTACATATAACTATGTGTACATTTTAATTCTTTCATTGTCATATTTTCCTAGTGAAAATATGCTGTTTTAATTGGCAGTTGAATCTACAAAGGATTGAAAATGTAGTTTTAACCAAGAGACCAAGCGAAACAGAATGTTGTCTACACAAAATTGATTCTATGTACTGCATAAACTGATAGATGCATCTTTTGCTTTCTTTTCTGGCAGGATAATGGAAGTGCTATGCTTAACGAGTCAGAGACAGCTGGAGATGAATTTCAAGATGATTACATTAAAGCTCAGAGCAAACTTATCTCTAAGGATGCAAACAAGGAGAAATGTATCATTCCCTGTGAAATGACTGAATATATCATGAAGGAAGAGAAACAGTACCTCTGCAGTATTTACTTTAACTTTTAACTTTTTGCACAGGTTTTTTGGGGGTTTGTTACCTAGGTGTTAACTAACAAACATTGTACTGTTAAATTCTGAATGATTTTTAAATGTATGTATTTTTAAAATATAAAAACAGTGGGGTGGAATGCCATTGAACACTTCTATTGTCATTATATGCTAAGTCAATGAAATATGTTTACATTTTTTATAAGGAAACCTGCAGGACTCACTTGTTTCTTACATAAGGAATACCAGAAAGTTGATCAGAGGTATGTTGGATGAACACCATAAATCACTGGAGTCCCTCTCAAATCAGGTGAAAAGCAATGGTTTCCATTGAATTTTTTTTTAAGGAAAAAGAGAAACATTACTATGTTTTCATGCTCTACATTTCAGCAATTAGGTCTCCTGTAGGTCTTGAAAACGTAGGTGTGCAGATGTTTATTGGTTTTTATTTGATAAAATTTATTCTTCAAGGTAAGGGAACTCACAAACAAGGTTCAGTTGCTCAGCACGGAGGCAATGAGGGGCAGCACAGAAATGTTTCTTTTAAAGCCAATGCAGTCACATGGTAAGACAAATACAACCACTATACCATTATGATCTTTCTATTTATGACCTTAGAGAATTCTGGCTTTCTTAACTAATTCAAATTTTATTCTCAAGCATGCCCCCTGTGGGGGACCAGCTAAATCCCTAAATCTCTTTTCTTCCAAAAATTTCATAGTGGAGGTAAATGTACAGGAAGGCATCCAGATATCAGAAGTTACACCTTTCAAATGATCACTCCCAACAACCAACAAAGAGACTAGTTTATTTAGAATTCATTTTTTTTCCAGAGGTCATATTCTATATTTTCATAGGTACTGGCAGTAATCCAAGTTCAGAATTCCAGACCTTGTGTGTAATGTGTCTGCTTTTCATTGTGTATGATTTTCCTAAGTGATTTATACCAACATTTCCATAAAGTCTTATGCATGACATAAGGCTTTGTGGAATATGCTGTTAGAGCGTACAGTATTATGAAAATAAAATCATAAGAAATACTACATAAAAGGGACTAGACTGATCTTAAGCAGAGATATGCAGAGAGAAGACCACCATGTGCTGAAGGGAAAGAGGACTGTGTGATGGATTCAACAGAAACGATGAGGTCAAAAAAGAGACACAAAAATGCATGAAGAGCATTTGTGGCTAATGTCTTGATTTAAAAATATTCCCCAGGACGGGATTGCAGTGACATTAGAGAAACAATGGTTTCTGTCTCCAAAATTCCTAGTGGAATTTACATAATTCAACCCGAGGATACGGAGGAAGCCTTTGAGGTAAGCAGCACATTGGCTGTGACGAAATAAAAACTTAGAAAAATTTTTAACCCACTAATTGCACGTAATATAAATGTGTTTAACAGTGCTTTCTTTTTATGAGTAGAGGAAATTAGAAACTTTGATAGAAAAAAAAAGCCATGAAATCCTGTTTTATTAAATGTGATTCGTGGGTTGTCAAAGTTTTTGTTTGGTCCCAGCCTTAGTAAGGTTTGGCTTGGTAAGGTTTGAATTGAGTCCTTCTCATAAGACTTGTAATTTTACAGGTAAACCATATCAATAGGAATAGTTGGTATTAAAAGATTCAATTGTTTTTGTGGAAGGGAGAGCCTGGTTGAACATTTTTTAATATTAAATTAGTTACAGTAAACAAAGAGGTCACATACAAGGTATTCTATAATGTAACTGAAGCTATTTGTAGAATGTTGCTGATAATATATATGAAAGAAAATGAGTGAGGAAAAGATGGAAACACATTGTATTGGTCATGCGTGTGAAGAAAGGTGTCCTCTGTTTAATTCAGGTTTTTTGTGAGATGGATTACATGGATGGTGGGTGGACAGTAATACAAAGGAGAACAGACGGCCTGACTGACTTCAAGCGAGAATGGTCAGGTTATATAAATGGATTTGGGCATTTACCAGGTAAAACATATTTTCGCAAGGTAATGCTAATTGCATTTTTAAAAATAACAGATACAATAACATATGTTATTGTATCCTTCCTTCATTTGATTGCATTGCACCACATAGGAGAACACTGGCTGGGTCTCCGGAAAATATTCAACATTGTCAGTCAGACGGACGCACACTTCCAGCTGCACGTCGCACTGGTCTCTCAGGATGAAACTTCCGCCTACGCCTCCTATGACAACTTCAGGATTGAGGGCGAGACCAAGTTCTATTCAATCCAGTTGGGAAGATATGCTGGCAGCGCAGGTCTGAGAACCGATATTTCCCTCCACTTCCCCCTTTGTGTCTTTCAGTCCTTGATCAATGTTCCTCTGCACACAGTGCTTCACCATCAGGTGCTTGTATTCGTTACTGACATAAAGAGCTGAAGCTTTTTTGTTTTTGTTGTTGCCTTGACAGGAGATGCCTTTCGAGGATACTCGCAGGAGCAGAACCAGGACACAGCACCATTCAGCACCTCTGACATTGACAATGACGGCTGCCAGCCGTTCTGTAGATTTGGGGAAGAGGTAGTGGAGAGCTGCAGTGTTCAGCAGAATAGCACGGGTTGGTGGTTCAATCAGTGTGGGCTTGCCAATCTCAATGGCAGCCCCTTAGACCAAGATCTTTCTCCCCAGTCTCACATTCACTGGGACACCTGGACCCAGAGTGGCGTTCCAGTCAAAATCAAAGCTGTAACCATGATGATCAGGAGAATATATAGTCCGGTCTCTAATTAGATTTGGAAGAAAGGAATGCTGCAAGTGGATGCAATGTAATAGAACAACGACCATTTTATATTTCCCTATTATCTATTGTATGTTTGTATGATTTGTATGTGTGTCTTGAAATTATTTCAGAAAAAAGTTTTTAACCAAGTATTCCAACCAGTTATTCCAGTTATTGTAGTACTAACTTTTCAAAGGATATATGTGACAATACCTAATTTTTATAATAAAAAAATAATAATCTGACTCCTGCATTTGATTGCCACAGAAGTAAATGTATACTCTAAGTCTATAGTCTTTAGTCTAAAAAATACACATTGTCATGACCTCAAAACAAAATGACTTTAAGGCAGGTCATTTAAAAGTGCTGTCTTAAAACATTGATATTCATTGTCTTCAATTCTTCTACCCCTGTTTTTTTTATTAGTGGTCTTCTTTGATAAGATGCATTACAAAATTATAATTAGAATGTCCTTAGCCAGTATAGTCCAATATAATCCTTTATACCATAAATTGCCATTTACTGTGTATGCAAAAAAAATAAACCTGGAGTATTTGTAAAATGATCCCAAGAGGACTTAGGCATCAGGAAGAGACAGCTGCAGCAGAGTCAAAGTGAAAAGACAGATCAGACAGTGAAATCTGATTCCCTGTTTGTGCTACCACATTAAATTGTCAATACCCTAATGAAAAGGGGTATTTCTCAGTCAACGAGATCGTTAAAAAAGATATCACAGTGACAAGGGCAGCAACTTGCACACATTACTTCAACTGAAGAACTAATGTCTTTCCCATTAATTCGGATTGGGTAAAAAAAAAAAAAGACTAAATGGAACTGCTGCTCTCTTACGTCTCTCACTTGCTGGGTCCTTCTTTAGGCTGACTGATTACTGCCTGTATCGGATTCAGCTACGTCTCATTGACATGGATCTTCTGCATACAGACATGCTGTAGTAGACTCAAGTTTCCACTAGAGGTAGCAAAAAGTCCAACTCTTGATAATTGTGTTAAGTGTGTGTGCGGTGACATGGTACCCTCATGCCTTACTTATTACCACCCATTTCACAGTTTTGATTACCTCAAGTTAAGCATTACATCTTCCTGAGCAAATCGAAACTGCTTCCCAGATAGAAACAGAAAGGGTAATTTAGTCATCCTGTATTTTAGTTATCCTCTCGATCACAATTACCAATTCAAGGGAAAATACTATACTTTAGATAAGTGGTCAGTAGCTGGACTTAGGCAAAACTGACTATGACCAAAAGCTAAGTTTAATTTACTTAAACAGCGGATACCAGCTGATAACTGAAATTTTAAATTATAGCACAACATGCACTATTAAATACAACAGCAACCACTACTTAAACATTATAAACAATGTGTTATATATATATATATATATATCCAGTTGCAGTTTAATGGTTTTAAAGTGCCCATGGTTGACTCAGTGGAAAATCCAGTGGAAAATTGTGTCGATTACATGCAGCATGAGAGACGATTGAATTAGTGGTGGCAGATAAAACATCTGTTAGCAAATACCATTTTCCTCTGTCATCTGCCTTCTTTGTTTCTAATTTTACTCAAGGAAATTTTCATGCTACATTTAGATAAGACATTATAGTGGTTTTCCTATAGGTCTGAAAAAAGACAATTGAATTGCATGGTAGCACATGCACCTACAGTACAGCTCTGATTTAGCACACAACATGCTTTTAAATCAAATTCAATGACCTGACTCCAAGGGCATGGATAATAGAATTAAATTGATTACGTCTATATAATGCCATAAAAGCAAGATGGTGACATTCTTCTGAATTATATGATACACTGGCAGAAAAAATGTGTCGATAAAAATGTGGTCAATTTACTGTGTTATACCTGATGCTTTGATTGCTTCTTTTCATTATTACCGTTATTCACCATACATTTTACATATGCAACTGTAAATATTTGTTAAATGGTTTGGGCTTTGAGTGGTGTCTACACCTCTTTAGTTTAGAGATAACCACGCTTCTCTGAGGGAGTAATGAGAGACTTTTCATGCTGATGACGTAGGCAACCCATTATTCTTCCGGGGAATTGTTGTTTGAATAATAAGCATAATGAATGTGTTTGAACAGTATAATTTAGCAGATGCCGTGAGATAGCAGACAGCAGCTATTACGCAGCAAATCAGAACCAAGACCCGAGGATCCGTTAAGCGCGGTTCTAGAACATACTGTGGTTGACACTGATGTAAATGATAACCAAAGCATGTTCAAAGCATACATATTTAGAGTGGTGAATACACTATGTTCTTATAAGACAACGCTAAGCCTTCTGAGTGCAGGAGAGCTTTATGTGAGCAGAGAGCTGACCTCCAGGTAACAGGCGCATTTGTAAACCTGGACTGACTTCAGGATAAGTTTAGTAACAAATGAAGCAGTGGCACATGGAAACAATCCACTTGCTTATATAAACAGGGCAGTGTTTAAGTGGAGCAAGATGTGCCTGTCACTGGCTGCCTAGATAACCTCCACCCACAGGCACCAGACCCACCACAGCAACCACTACAAACGAGAAGATGAGGCTAAAGGTAAGAAAAATGTTATTTTCTGACTTCTCGACAGAGTTAACACATGTGTCAGCCAGTAATGGGCATTTTTAAAGTGATGAAACGCCTATTTCCCCCCCTCGACACAGTACGGCCAAAAGAGGGCTTTCTAAAGGTGTGTAGTCCCCCTTAAACGCACACACGGTGCCCCAAAGATCAGTACAAATCAATCAGACTGTGCATAAGTTGGCATTCTTTCCCCTCCCAGACTGCCCCCAACTAGCAAAATATTTGTAAAACCTCATTAACCCATCATTACCCCACCCGTAAGATGCTCAAAATTGTGACCACAGGTAGTTCATAAGGCAGAGTATTCAGAGTAGGAAACATTCAAATGATGAAATAAATTTTTTTAGTTATTTGGAACACGCGCAGCAGGGCTTTCGTTGAGGAAAAACTAACAATATTCGAAGGGATGAGGGGTCAGCAAAGTCTCTGGAAGACTTCCTGTACACAGTACAGAAGTAATGTAGTGACATACTAATTTTCCACAAAGTTTTAGAATTGAGAAGGTCGCTATTAATGGAGAGCAACAATGAAACTGCTGGATTGAGTTAAAGTTACTTTATGGTACGATGATCCTGAGAGAAACTGCCAATTCATAGCCATTCACTAGGCGTGACTAATATTTCAAGCACAGCTTGGTGCCAGTTCCAGGGAAATGGAAAATAACCGGGAACCAGCAAGGCCATGAGCATGCTCAGCTCAGGCTGACGCTTATAAGCTCCTGAAAACGAGGCATATGTTAATGAAGCACCCCGGAAAGTTTGTTCCAAGCCACTCACATTCTCTCCAGCCCACGCTCTGACAGAAGTAAGCACTTGGGGAATAGCAAAACAAGACAGCAAAACCAGCATATAACGCAAATGCTACAAACCTCAGGACCAGGCTGGGAAAAACACAAAACAAAATTATTTAAAGCCTATATTAAAGCAAAAAAAAGAGAAATGAGATACCACTAATCTGCAATCTTGCCCATGAACTCACTTACAATTTTCACCCTTTCTTTCTCAGATGTTGTAGAAACTAGTGAAAACAAACTGCATTTAGTTAAATTTTAAAAGCTTTACTAAATATACTGGCTAGCTTGCAGGGTAGTTATTTTCTCACACATATAATTAGCAAATCTTGGCTAGTTATTACTATCAAAATTGACCCCCTAACATCCTGTTAAACTGGCAGAATTGCATTACAAAACTCCGGAAACTTCTTTATCTGAAGTTTACTAAGATTTCACTCTCTAACTGGCTCCTGACCTGGGCATCACAACTCCAAAAAATCCTGTTGCTTTTGTGCTCTTCAGTGAGTGCAGTCCCACCGTCTCTGCTCTGCACGTCACTTATTGGCAAAGCCAACAAAACATCGAAAACAATGACTTCAGTTGCAGTGCTGCATTTCCCTCACAAGAATGATATGGGAAGAATATTTTTTAATTTACTCATGTCTACTCCAGTCCTGGGGATGAAGGTCCTTTACGCTACTGCATATAGTAAACTAATTTCCTGGATTAATTTCCCATTTTCCACATATTAAACTGGGCTTCTCTCCTGGCTGTCTCAGTTTTGCAGACATCCTATCTTAATAAGGTTGCTTTCATCATTACTGTAAACGTCACATATTGAAAAGGTTGAAATCTGTAAAGTAACTATGCCACAAAAATGCATGGGAGTATGGGATGAATGAAACAACAAATAACATTGTTTTTTTAATTGCATTGCAGCAGTAGGTATAGAAGATAGAATACCAGCAGAAGTCGTGGTACAAGTGAACAGGTCAGGTGACACATTTTTTCAGACCATTGAAGCTAATCCATTTTAATTATTTTCTAATTTCTAATGTGCACCATGAGCACTCAAGTTTTTTAATAGGTTATTCACCTGTCAGTCTGACTGATGGCAAGGTAGAGGATCTGAAGATGTTCCTGGATGGTATATAAGACAACCACAGCACAGTACTTAATAAGTCTAGTTTCTGTCCTAGCTGCCGGAAGTGGGATAAAAATAATTTCTGTGCAGCTGTGATAGCTATCTATGCATAGAAATAAAAACAAACATACAAAAAAATGGAACATGTCTTCCCATGACCTTTCCTCTGACTTACCTTGGCCCATCCGCTACCCCGGGCCACAGATCTCTGGGGCATTGGTGTTTGTAACCAAGACCAGAAGCTGCTAATCATTCCCTTCGGTTTGTACCAGCATGCATAGCCTTCAGTGCTTCATAGATAGAGTTTCCAGTTTCAAGAATATGACAATTGTTGAGATTAACCTCATATTTGTATGTAAGTCTACAGATATTAAAACACATTACGGCAGTATATTTTTTGTGTAAGTATGGATTTAACTTCAATTGGACCTACTTATTTGATCTGGTTTTAGCTACATAGTTTTTAGCTTTATATTTCACTGTATCACTGCAGTAATAATGTACAATGTGGAAATACAACAATTTTCAATGCTTAGTCTTTCCAAGACTAAAATGTGACTGCTTTCTTTACCAGAGACAGAACAGCTTCAGTAACAGCATTGTTTTTTATTTGAAGCGGTGTATCTGATTGGTATTTCTCTAAATGATGAGATAAGTGGTCTAAATTGAAGTATTGTTAATAGTTAACTTGTAAGCCTTTTGTGCTAAAATGTGTTACTCACAGGATTTCCAGTGATACCTGTGCCCGGTGTAGATCCACCCACCGAACACACCACAGACTGTTGACAAGGAATGTAAAATAAACCAGTTTTATTTATCATACGAGTTTCCAGTGCTAACCCTATTCCTTAACCCACTACCTCTTACTCTCTTACCACCTCCCAATGCTGAACGAAGAAAAACAAAACAAAACAGCAGACAACACAAGACAAAGAATATACACTAAATTAATTTACAAAATTATAATCAAATCAAGAAAGAGTATCAAACTGTTGCAGAAGAAATGACTTTTTGTCTTGTCTTCCACATGAAGGGACCAGCTGATGTTTTTTCTTCTCTCCTTTTTGAGATGGCCACAGAACTTGCGGCTCCGCCACTTTGTGCAAAAACTGTACCTCGACAAAACAGAGGAGCACTCTTAGTGTTGCAGATAAGTCTCAGTTTGGACATGGTTGCTGTTTAATGAGGGATTAATCTCTCAGTTCAATGGTGGAGTCCACCAATACACTTCGCTCTGCTGAAGTGACTGCTATCTCCATCTTCTCTCCCACATCATTGACGTCAGGCTACCATGAGAAAAAACCCAAAATGAAACTAAAAGTAAAATTTTAAGACCAAGCCCCAGTCTAGGGAGTCTGCAACAGCACAAGATTAAAAAATAAAATAAAAACCTCTAACAGTGAAATGATACAAAGTGTATTAGAGACAGCTTCTGTGTCATTTGCAGTTCACGGTTGAATCATACTTAAAATAATACACATTGCTTTGGCATACTCTCGGTAATTTCAGACTTCTGTTCAATCCTGTGTCGAAAGGAGTCAAATTTATTATATCATGTAAAACATTCTGCTAATTTAGCAGTACATGTAACATAGATTTCCTTTCTTACTTCAAATGTGTTTCTTTTGACTTTTTGACTTTGAACGTTTATTACAGTTTACATCAAAGGCTATAATTGTTACATAAGTGAAATTTCCCTTAGCTTTTGCAGTGTAGAAGGTAACCCAATGTGTGCCAGTACTCCTAAGCCCCATACCATCTAACTTGCTACAATATTAGGGAGCTCTAAACAAAGATCTAAAAGCAGTTGACAATATGGAAACAAACAGTAATGTTAACAAAAGGAAATGGCCATTCTAATACAGAGACTATATTTAACGGAATAACAGTAGATAAACCCAGCTATAATGAATAAACACAATGCATTTTGCACAAAAATCACATCTCTTGTGATAAGGCCAGTATTGCTTTAAATGTTACACTCAGCAAGCCACCCCCCATATAAATAGATTTCTTTGTGATTTTCAAGGGACCTTTTTAACTTTTGTAGTTCTTTAAGAGTTGCCATTCTTTACGGCAATTATTTAGTTTTCCATCATTATTTGAAACTTTTCATTCATGCGTTGCACTATACACACCATTGTCAATCACCAATAGCATTGTTAAAGGATCCAGGTCCACTCCAGGTCAGGTAGACTTGTGACTGTTTGGTTTCCATGTATAGAGTGCAATTCTCACATTGATTGACATGTACGCATGTACTCATAGGTTTTCACCCTGCTTAAATTATAGCACCACCCAATAACCCAATTAATTACAGCTTATTTTGATTCAAATGTAACGCTTTCACATGACAATAATAGAAACTAGCATACTTTTAAAATGTATTTACAATAATTGTACATTAATTAAACTCATCGTTCATGTAGGCCTACTGTATGTGCATTTATGTGCCACATGTTTGCTGACAGAAGTAGTTGTTAATCTTTCCTAAATCAAATTTTCAGGTCAAATTTAAAAATAAATAAATAACATATAAAACTGAAATGGGCTCGTTCTTGTTTTAAACACAAGGCAAACACTCAAATCTTTCTATTCCTGACATTTAACTAAGCCATAATAGACCCTGCAGATTTCTGCAAACCCCATTTTAGGTGTCCCTAAAGTTAGATGTTGCGAATCCTCATGTTTAAAAATGCATGAACAGGTTACTAAAAAGAAGCTATCAATAATAGCAGCTGTTTTCCTTTCTGTTAAACGACTGATAGCAAGTGTTTTTTACATTGTGTATCCATATATGCTCATTTATAGCAAAAACAAAAAACACACAATTTCACAATGCTCAGTTTTAAAAAGTTTTCAACTGCCTTAGAGCCAATTCATTTAGCAAGTTGACTTCCAACTTCACGTCACTATCGTGGAGACATGAAATGAGGGAAACAGGTATTCATAATAATAAACATAACATTTTAGTTCTAAAACTTTAAAGATTTAAGAAGAAAAGCAATATTTTAAATATTAATGTAGCTTTAATTTAATGTATCTTGAATAACGGCAAAACCCAAGTAACAATTGTATCATGCTGTTGGCTCGCTCTTTGTTGTAAAAAAAAGAAAAAGCTTTTTATATTTTTTAACCATAAATTTACACAATGTAGTGCTTCTAAAATAAACTAAATTCATGAGCAATGGCAGAAAGTGATTTTCGTATCATTCGCCTATAGACAGTACTACGGTAGGCTACTTTTCAGTAGTTGCCGCCTCATAGAACGTCACAGCAGCAATGAGCTCTATATTGCGTCCTGCCACTGATTGAATGCTAAAAAAAATTAGCGAATCCGTTCCGTAACTTGTAGGGAGCTGTTAGGGACAGGAGATGTCAATGCTCCAGTGCACGTCGGTTGTTTTTAATTTCCGAACGATTATTTGAAAAATGAACCGAACGAGAACCGTCGAGACTGAAAAACATTACTCGCAAATAGGAAATAGAAATGTAAATCAAGACTATCTACCGATGGGTACAGATATTGGGAAAGAAAACTATGGCGATTATCATGGATATTCCCATCGGTGAGTTATACTTTATTGGCAATATGTGTTTCTTAAATATATGAATTAACTTTATTCACTTCAGTAACTTATTCATTACATTAGTTATTATAAAACATAACATAACTTTGAAAGTTGCTAGATATATTTAGATTTTTTAAATTTCCTATAATATGAAACTAATCTCACAAAAAGATAGCTATTTAAATAATCGTGGAGGCGATTGGCTTTGTGTAAAATTAAATTAAGCAAAACGTATAAAAAGGTTAACACCATTGTTATTAACTGTCAATGATGCTTATTGATTTTATGAGTTAAACTGTTTTATAATCTGTTAGGGAAATTTAATTTTGTTTCAATGTTTCAATGTTTCAGCAGTGGAAATTATTTTTTTACCTCACCTTGTGAATTTTAAATATTGTGGAAATCAGCGACATTCTATTTAATGCAAAGCACATTTCTTTGATTAGAATAAAGGCAGACAATGTTAAAACATGAAAGACTATAATTGAATATAAGAATATAATTGGTCTTCATTGAAAGCAATTTGCAAGCATAGTGCTTGGATTGCGTCATGGACAACTGATGTCTTGTCATGTAAGGCACTGGCTGTAACAATTGTGTATTGATATTCTTAAGAATATACGCACATATTTTACACAGAACGTCAAAGTAAAAGCCAGAGTTCATTTATAAATAAACGTTAGGGCAGTAATAAAAAACAGACTATTTGAGTCTCTTTATCGATGTATTCTAATTATCGAAAAAATTCATTAAATCCCCTGGCTCGTCATTAAACCGCGACAATTACGCTGCCACTTTATTTGTTGTTATAGTTGAAGTAAAGCTGTAAGCATAGTGCAAAGTGCTGGGCCGGCTAAACTACAATTTTTTTACAGCCACCCCAAAATTGTGCTGAAATCAGGTGGGTATTTAGACTGGTTTGGTGTTGGGTAGAATTTTCTGGGTTTTACAGTATTGTCTGTAATGGCCAGGGATTTTCATGATAAACAGCAGGGTGTATGTATGCTCAATATTGTTTTTGGACATGGGACTTGGTCAGCCGCATCACAGGGGCTAATTAGGTGCTGACCAGGATGTCTAGGACATCCTCCAGGGTTCACAGGAAACAAGCAGTTTACCTATGTGTCATGCCCCACAGGGCTTAGTATTCTGGTTGAGCATGACCACGTGCAGGTGCCTGTGGGGTGCAGAGGGCAGGCGGTTCTAAAAAACCCTGTCTGTGGGTTTTGTTGCGTTGTTGGTGTGGCTGGACGACTGCAGACTCACAGACTAACTTAACTGTCTGACTGGGGGGGTTTACTCCCTCCAGCAATGTCCATTTTTGGTGGATTTGTCTCTCGCCTCATGAGGCACATAGCTCTTTGGGTCAGCAGAGATACAGGCTTACTCCCAGGCCTGTCAAGCCAAATTAACTCTCCTATCACTAAACTTCCCATTTTTAGTGGTTGTTGTAAAATAAAATAAAAAACTGGCACATTTTCTGTCGGTATTATACTAAGCTTTTGTTAATTATTTGGCATGTTTGTCACGCCTTCACTCAATGATATAAAACCCACTTGAAGACGTATTATTATGTTGCATTGTGGGTAGACTCATTTAAGCCATCTCTAGCCCTATGCTTTTTGTTCCCCCTTTTTGGTTGATTTTCATTATGCCTCCATATTAAGTGCCATCTTGTTATCATCGCATGACTGCCATATATTTTCTAGTTTAAATGATGAAAAAATCATCTTCATGTTCCTTTAAAATTGTTAAACATAATTCATTCTGACACAATATCAGCCCTGGTGAAAGGCTCTGGGTAACTAATAAGCGAGAAATGCAGGAGCTGTACTTCAGTTTAGTCAATTTTGCTTGCACCAGCAAAACACAATTACACACAAAACAGCTGTTATCTGATTAATCAATACCCATGGCTGCTCAAATCCTGATCGCTACCTTTTACAAACTCACTACGACTGCATCCTATCCACTTAGGATGCAACCTAAAATGGTTAATGCAGTCAGCGAAGCTAAGCTAAAGTGTCAGTTTACCGTGGGTGAGAAGGAACAAAACCCTGAGGGCTCACCAGAAGGGACTTATCTGCAGTTCCCCAAAAACATTTTGATGGACACTTTCTACACAACTGAAAAGATTGACATATTTTATGTATTTCAGACTAGATTTATATTATTAGACTAGCCAGATTATGCTTATTAAGAGCAGACTGGATGTCCAAGAAGGTACATATAATGCAGTCACAATTCAAACAAACAAGAAAGCTGGGCATTAATTAAAGATTTCAAGAGACTCCTATCTATGAATGGAAGTAAAAATTGTCTGCATTAGAATGTGTTTTTATTCAGAATAACAACCATTTTAAACTTAAGTATTTCAGCTAGGGTGACATTGTGAATAGTCTCTAAAAGTGGATTTTTTTAGTTTCTTGGAAGAATCACAGAAGTGTGCTGATAGCTGAACCATTTTTAAAACATGCTTTGGGGTTTCCTTTTCTTGCAGTCGGAACAATATTGGAAGGCAGATAGTGGCAAAGACCAGGCGGCAGGCAGTGCGTGGGCCAGCTTACATGTTCAATGCACGCCAATGCAGTCTCTCCTTGACGGAGGAGCGTTTTCTTGATGCAGCAGAGTATGGAAATATCCCTGCGGTGCGTAAGATGCTGGAAGAGCTACCTGAGCTCAATGTCAATTGTGTTGACTACATGGGCCAGAATGCATTGCAGCTTGCAGTAGCCAATGAACACCTGGAAGTGACAGAGCTCCTGTTGGAGAAGGAAAACTTGGCCCGAATAGGTGACGCCCTGTTGTTGGCCATAAGTAAAGGCTACATTCGAATTGTGGAGGCTATCCTGGGGCACCAAGCATTTGTCGATGCCAGGTGGTTGATAACCAGTCCCCGTCAGGCTGAGATGCATAATGAATTCTTTGCTTATGATGAGGATGGCACCCGTTTCTCACATGATATCACGCCCATCATCCTGGCTTCCCACTGCCATGAGTACGAGATAGTACACATTCTGCTCAGAAAGGGCGCCGTCATTGAGCGACCCCATGACTACTTCTGCAAATGCAACTCCTGCAACTACCATCAGAAGTACGACTCCTTCAGCCACTCCCGCTCACGCATCAATGCGTACAAGGGACTGGCCAGCCCCGCCTACCTCTCTCTGTCCAGTGAGGATCCTGTGTTGTCGGCTTTGGAACTCAGCAATGAGCTGGCTGTGCTGGCCAACATTGAAAAGGAATTCAAGGTAGGCAGTGTCCTCCAGCCTGAATCTGTCATGCACCCTTTACACTCACTCTTAAACCTGTAAATATAAATTTAAAGATGAAGATGTATGAAGGGAGTGGTTATAGTAATATAAGAACACTAAAAGAAAGAATAAGACTATGTTTTGTACATTTTACACACATTACCTCCAGGTCAGTTTGACCCAGCAAATTATAATGCAACTAAGCAAAACTAGTGTTTGTTACATACGCAAGGTACATAAGATAAGTCTGACCAATGATAGTAAATACTTCTTAAAAACTGGATTTAATAATAGTATAATCAAACTTTGTAAGTCATTATAAGACAAATATTAAACTAATTCATTCAGCGCAGCATGAAGTTTGTTAATATGAAAGCTGGAAACAACACTGTATGTTTAAGTGACTTTCAGGTGTTTTAAATGGCTCATTAAGACAACAACAAAAAAATTGTGCAGAGGTTCCATTTTCTAGAGTGAAGCAGACAATGCATTAATTAACTGTCGCCAGTTATCCTTTTTCTGTCAGTTCTGTTTTGACTAATTTGCCAGATAATTAAGGCATATTTATATAAATGCTAATAAACACTTCAGATCTAAAGAGCTTATTAGTACATTATCTGTTCTAGAAGTGAGAACAGACAGTCCTAATATAAAAAGAACATTGTTCTTTTCATTGCTTCTGGAAATATTAAGCTGTATAAATTGATAAAAGATTTAAATACCTGCAAGTTGCTTTGTATTAAAGTGTATTCTAAGATAACATACTTCACTCTCACAGTATGCGTGATCCTTTATGAGGCTGAGACCAGATCAAAACTTTGACAACCCACTAATCACATTCAATTATAGTGTATTTAGTAGTGTTTTTTGTTTTGTAAACATTTATTCTGCCCATAAAATAAAAAGTTATTAAATTCATTTATGTAAAGAGCGGTTAATGTTTTGCCAATGTTTTGATTTTGTCCTAGCCGAAAATTGCTATTTGAAAATTAATGCCAACCTCAATTACCAATGTGTTAAGAAATAAATTAGCAAACAAATACATGTTTACTTGAAATTTTTTTAAAGGAGAAAACTTTATGTTAGTAAACCAATTTCTATTTGAAAACTTTAGTTCAAATTATGCATGGAAATATTTATGGAGGAATCACACCGAACCCAAACAGATTATCCAGCTGCATTTTTAAGTGAGCTTTTGAGGCAATGTGTAGGTGTATATTCCATGTGGCAGTGTGTAGGTGTTTTTGTCTCCATTGCATTTGTTTTTTTAGTACCGGTACATTTTTTTTCCTTAGGATTATCTTTATATTCTGTAGCCACTTGAATATATTTTGGTTCAGAAATATAGGCATTGGATTTTTTTATGCTTGCATTACTTTCTTTAATGAAAGGCACATCAGTCAACAGTACTGGCAATTAGATAAATCAAATTCAATAAAATGATTTTGTTGTACAGCTGAGAGCAATTAGTGTTTGGAGAAAAACAAGTATGTGGCGAATAGACACCCCCAATTCAGATGAACTGGAGCCTGTTTGGGCCATTTCAAAGGGGGCCGTGTGGTTCTTCATCACGCAGGAGCAATGGGTGAATGATCAGCGTATCTACAAACCTGTGGGAAAAGCTCCACATAGACACCTCATTTTCTTCATCCAGTTCAACATACTGTGTTTTAAGTTATGGTTACGGCCAGTGTACATTAAAATATTCATGCTTGATGTATTTAAAAAAAAAAATGTTAATGTTGTTTTACAGAATGATTATAAGAAGTTATCAATGCAATGTAAAGACTTTGTGGTGGGACTTTTGGACTTGTGTCGAAACACAGAAGAAGTAGAGGCCATTTTGAATGGTGACATCGACTCATGTCAAAACCTCGACTTACCTGGCCGACCCAGCCTTATTCGATTAAAACTGGCTATAAAGTACGAACTGAAAAAGGTAACTCTTTTGAAACGCTATGGGAATTTTGACAAACATGTCTAAACAGAGAGTTATTAAATATCTCACATATTGTGATTTTCTAAGACTCCAGATTTTATTAATATCATTACTGGTTGTTTCCTGGTTGTTAAGTCATTCAAATCACAATCAGTCACTTTTAAACTCTTATACATTTGAATATACTTATATAACATAAGAAAATTGTGAATCCACTGAAACAAACAGTTGAGTTATTCTGCTCTTTATCCTTCTCTCACGCAGTTCGTAGCCCATCCGAACTGTCAGCAGCAGCTCCTCTCCATCTGGTACGAGAACCTGTCGGGGCTTAGGCAGCAAACCACAGCCGTGAAATTCTTGGTGGTCCTGGGTGTAGCTGTTGGTCTGCCCTTCCTTGCCATGGTCTACTGGATAGCCCCCTGTAGCAAGGTTGGCATCCCACAGCTCAACGTAACAATGTGCTACAGTTCTTTAGCGCGATCGACTGCTTTAAAAAAAAGTTTAACAATCATATTCCTCTCGGAAAATCACATTTATTCTTTGTTCTAAAGAGTATATTATTAGCAGTGGCGTGCAGTGCAATTTGGGGTACCCATTCTGCTACTGGCTCTACCATATCTTTGCCCCTGATTTAACGTTTTGCAGCCAGTTTATTAGAAAAAATTTATCAAAAAAGGATACACAGCCAAATTAAAAGACAACCCAACCAGTTGTAGTTATCAAGCTGTCCTCTATAATAAAACATTATGCAACATTTGATTTGCCTTAAAAAAGATTAGCAACTTAATCTACTGCATCATTTGTGGCTCCACAATTTTCTCTAGCAGAAGAAATCACATGAAATAGCACACAGTAGCACATCTGATCTGTAAATGTGATCCAATCAGCTACTGTGATCTAATGATCTACTCATGTGTAGGGCCACGTGACTGCAACCTATGAATAACATGCACATCCATAGAGATATAAATGTTACCCCTTCTTCGACTCAAAGAGAAGGTGCAGACCCTGTGCAGCAATCCTGTATACTAAATCTGATTGGAGGATTTAACTGTCATTTTACGAATACAGTTTAATCAGGAGACCATTAAGTTTCTCTGCGAGGAAGCAGAACATCTAAATGTTCAATTTAGATTGTTTACTTACTAACCAAACAACCGAAACAAGTAATATTGCTTTAATTGTTATTTAGATAGTTTTAATGGTTGTTTTGAATATTTATACCCATAATATGAATATAAGACATGACTTTAAGTTTATTGTTCCTTTTTATTTGAGAAGCCACCCTTTTTCAGAAGGATTAGAGAGGGCTGACTGCACACCACTGATTACTAGTATTGTCAAGAATAAGTAGTAGTTTTATGAGTGGTGCACAGTCAGCTCCTTCTAACTTCTAACCGTCTTAAAGCAAAAGGAACAATAAAAACAAATGTAAAGGGTAGTGTTTGTGTTTCCTTGGATGTCCTAGAAGTTGACTGAGTTAACTTGCGTGTCTCTTGTTTGTATTTATTTTGATATATTTCCACACACAGTTGGGAAAGATCATGCGTGGGCCCTTTCTCAAGTTTGTGGCCCATGCGGCTTCCTTTACCATTTTTCTTGGCCTCCTTGTGATGAACGCCGCAGACCGATTTGATGGGACTAAGTTGCTGCCTAACATGACAGTCCATGACCACCCCTCGCAGCTCTTCCGCATGAAGACTACACCCTTCACCTGGATGGAAATGCTCATAATATCCTGGGTCATAGGTCAGTTTATAAAGGATGACTAGCATTTGTCTTTGTCTTGCAAGGAAAGTTAATGTGTGTGTGTGTGTGTGTGTGTGTGTGTGTGTGTGTGTGTGTGTGTGTGTGTGTGTGTGTGTGTGTGTGTGTGTGTGATAGCAGTCATATTGGAAAAGATCTAAGTTTTAGAATGTAAGTTTGTTCATATTCATATTTAGTAATATTTCAATGAGGCAGCTTCCATTATAGTTATTCTTTGTCTATATCATACTCCCTCTGATTGTGTCTGCTGGCTTTTCTAGTTAGGTTCCCACACTGCTGTGTTTACATAACTCACAGAGGTCAGTGAAACTCACAGTTGCTATAATACGTCATTCCAGCTGTGCCTTAATGAAGTCTCAGAAAATATGTCTTGAATAGAAATTTGGAACATTTCACATCATACAATCTTTTATGGACATTCATTTGAGATTCAATTAATGTATTCTACCAATAACTAAATTCAGTACAAATAAAAACTATATCTTGAATAAATTTAAAGAGAACCTTTATTGATTATTAAAGCTTATTTCCTAATCTAAGGAGCAACTAGAAAAGCTGTTTGATTGTCTCTTTTTGTAGGCATGATCTGGGCAGAATGCAAAGAGATCTGGTCCCAGGGTCCTCGGGAATATATGCTGGAACCTTGGAACCTCCTGGATTTTGGAATGTTGGCGATATTTGTGGCATCGTTTATTGCAAGGTTCATGGCCTTCTGGCGAACATACTTAGCACAGTGTTATGTTGACAAGCACTACACAGACCTTTCAAATATAACCCTGCCCTTCGAGATAGAATACTACCAATTGGGTGAGTGTCAGTAAAACAAGCCGTAGGCATCGCGTCAAAAAATTCATAAAATGGTTGTAATCTCATTAGAAATATTAAAGATAAATATAATAATTATGAATGATGCTTTCTTTGTATATAATTACAGTACTGTGAGAAAGTACTTTCTCTCTGTTGCACAGTTCTGTCTACACACAGGGTGTCCAGGACTAATTTTTTTGATGCAGAAAATCTCCAAAAACCTGATACTAGCATACTTACTGTTGAATGCAGTTTTTGATTTTCGGCGGACATAACTGCCCTATGTTGGCCTAAAAGTTCCACTTTTGACATTGTTCCAGGACATTGTTCCAGGTGCTTGATAAACATCATTCATGTTCTCTGTAGTGAGAAGTGAATCCCATTTTTGCCCGGTGTCTTCCTGACGGTGGAGTCACAAACAATGAGCTGAGACTCAGATGAGGGAGGCATGCAGATCCCCGAATGCTGTTCTAGGGTTCTTTGTGAGTTCCTGGACGATTTTATGGATTTTTTTGCAGGACCTGGGAAGATTCACTTCTGCCTCAAACTTTCTCCATTGGACTTCATGGCTCCGACCGTGGTTTAGTGCAGCCACAGAGCCTTCGAACCTTTTCCAGGCTGTTATTTTACCGGAGATATTCAGATTTATTTTTTTATTGTGGCATGATTTGCCTCTAGAACCTTATCTGATTATAAGAGCACAATTACTTTTTGCAACAAAAGATTGCCTTTTTGTTTAACCTTGCACACCAAACAAATGAAGGAAGCCCCAAACTTTGGTGTGACCTTTTCTCTCAGACTCCCTCTCTAAACTACAACAACCTACAAAAAGTCTAAACGTTCAAAATCTGTGATTTTCAGGGCTAAATACTTTTTCACTGTACTGTATATCATTGTTAGAATGCATTGTGAATCCATCACTTAATATGATGAATTGCCTGCTGATTAAATTTCTCTAGCAGCTGACTGTAGCAAATTTCATTGTGATTTTTTGAAAGGGTAGAATAATTAAAAAATGACACAGGTTAAAGCTTTTGCAGCATTTTGTAAAAATTTGGACCATTGAAATCTTTTAAACTGTTGCCCAGTAATCACAGTATATTACTAAAGACGCTAAAGATCTTTTGAATATTACAAATAACTGTATAACAAATCAAACTAAAGAAAATGTAACTCCAGAAAACAAGAAGGTGCGAAATGAGAAAGGTATCGTGCCAGCGAGAGAAATTTGACTTCCAGAAGTTTGTACAATATTTATTTTTAGACAAGGCAATTATTATTTTATATGCATGGAGGTTAATATTGTTCATAATATTTACATTACCTTCTGCCAGGTTTGCGAGCAGACATGCCTGTCTCCAGGCCCATCAGGAACGTAATCAGTATTTGGTTTACAGCTGCTAGCTTGGCCCTCCTACATGAATAACCTATGATTAAAAAATGTGAGAACAAAAGGATGTTCAGAATCAACAGAGATTATTCAAAAAGTCAGATTTTAGAGACTAAAGCAAAACTAAAATGTGTACCAACACCTCACCACATGCTATGTTAAGCATCAATTACTTTTCAGAATAAATAATTGTGTACTTAATCATTTTTTACTTAAAGAAAAAGGAACTTTGTTAAATTTTTTGTATTTAAATATAAGGTTGTGATATTTTAACTTTAATTTTGTTTTTACAAACTTGTCTACCCGCAGCTCTATGGCACCTTCAAACTGTTTATTAGAACGATTGGAAAATAAACTTTAAATAAAATGCTAGAAAATCCTTTCACAAAAATAGCTTTGAATTATAGTTTAGTTGGGTGTGTTGACTTCTAGGCTAAGATTTCATTATAAGAACAGCTTATCCACACTAATTTTTGATTTGTTTCTCCCGAGCATGCACTACAACACAGTGATTAAAAGCAGCAGACTAGCAGTCCAAGAAGATTTCTCATTGAATTTGCACTTTAAGCTGGTTGCAACATTAAAATGATATCTTTATATCTTTCCTTACAGCTCGCTTAAAGTGGCTCCCCTCCGACCCCCAGCTCATTTCTGAAGGCCTGTATGCCATCGCAGTGGTTCTGAGCTTTTCTCGGATCGCATACATCCTGCCGGCCAACGAGAGCTTCGGGCCCCTACAAATATCGCTGGGAAGAACCGTGAAAGATATATTTAAGTTCATGGTCATTTTCATTATGGTCTTTGTGGCCTTCATGATTGGAATGTTCAATCTGTACTCGTACTACCTGGGGGCCAAACAGAACGATGCCTTTACCACGTGAGTATGGAGTTGCAGGAGGATGCTCAGCAAACTGGGCTCCTATGAATTATTCATAATGCAGATGTATGTATCTCTGCCATGAGCCTGTGCAGTGTAAAATATCATAACAAATACTATATATTTATATTATATAATATAATATTTATACTTCAATGCAGAACAATTAGCAGCAAATTAGTTCAATGATTAATGGTACACGGAGGAGGAAAGAAAAAAAAGGCTATTAGTCAGTACAATTATACTATATTCATACCAGTTACTTATATGTGCTAGGTATACATGGCCCGATAAACATTTAGAATAATATAAATTTCAATTAAATCAACATAAATTTTATATCAATCCTCAGTCATTTGTGCTGTGTATATAACTAATGTGGGCTATTCTGGTGAACGCGTTTCAGGTGGATTTTAGAGCAAAAGGCTAAATATGAAAGAATATTTTATATGTCCCAAGGCAAAAGGGGTGTTTTTCAGTTATAGTTTCCAGTTGATATAATAGTAATACACACAATTATTCAACTTGGAGGATTAATACTAGGGCCATTGGAAGATTTGCCCAAACAAGGACTGCATTTGCTTTTACTAAACAGTGGAGTACATCTAAAAACAACAGATTATAAGTGCGTATATTATCTTAAATCCGATAATTTTTTATCTATTTGTTGTTTTTCTGATTAAATGTTCTTCATCCGTCTTGTATCAAACATCCATTTCTCAGAGCAGGGTTTAGGGGTTATTCCCATGACCTAATAATGCTGGTATCTCTTTCAGAACCGCTTGCATAAAGAGCTGAAGCCCTGGTCCTTCCAGTCTTTATCATGTGTCCCAGCACACCCATCAGGCAAATTAGCATACACACGCATAACGTCAGACTCCAGGTGGTGGACAATTTTATTCCATTTATTGACTTGATTCACTTGTCAGTTTACTTTTAATTAATCATTTATGTTTTTGCGATTATTGATTTTTATTATAACTGTTAAGGAAATAACAAATCTGTCAACAGGGGTGTGCGTAATATGTTTAGGGATAGAATGGCAGTCTGGGGTTTCCATGGGTCTTTGCACCAGCTCTTTGATTGATTAGGATCTACAGAATGTTTGTGATTTATGATTGTTTTTCTGAGCTCAGTTGGAAATGTTGTCATAAACGAGCAGACCTACCAAGTGTACAGTCATTACTGTCGGTAATCTCATAGTGTCGCAATAGATCATTTAGACGTTTTATGACAGTAGGGAATGGGGTCATATTTAGAACATCATGGAATGTAAGATTGCTTGTCTGAATTTTGAGGGGTGTACTCTTTAAAATCCCAGGTAATGTCCCAGGTATAACTAGCTGCAAAAAAGAACCAAAAGTACCACTGAAGTCCAGAAATGACTTTTCATTAAAAGTGAACTGACTCAAGCGGATTGAGTCAGTAAAAGGAATGGAATTCCCCACCACTGATCCACACAGCTGGCATGACCATGCACGGTGACCCCAGATTTCACAGCTATTGGACAACGGCTGTCGTGCAAATACAAGTCTTCTAACTGGCTAGCTCTGTTCACTGCGATATATCCTACTGTATTAGCATTTGTGATTCCGGGACCTACGATGTAGTGCGGGACCCTACACAGTTACAGTAGTTGTAGTAGTAGTACTTTATTTATCCCCCATGGGGGAAATTGCGAATGTAGACATGTACATAGGGTTAAGGTTAGATAGAAATGGAGATAGAGCATACACCAACTGACACATTTTTTCCCCTTAACGGTTATAATTTAAATCCTATCCTTAAATACATTAATGGTTCAAATAAATTGCATTAAAAAATACTTTTTGCTGTGCCAGAGGCAGTGCATTTAGAAAGAATTTGTCATATAAAATTTCATATAAAAAAACACAAACACAACATTACCTAGCTGTTAAAATTACAAGAAATTATCCTCTTTACTGATTTTCAGTACGTATGGTTCAAATCCAAACACAGTGTAATTAATAAAAAACATAGAGATTTGTAATGAGCACCATTTGTCCCAGTTGTACTGGGTAGAGTTGGAGGGATTATTTGTAATACCCTTACATATTGTTGAATCAAATCAAGAATTGGAGTAATGTTTGTTTATTTTTTCTTGTTGTTTGAATTTGAAATAAAAAAATTATTGATGATATATTTTTTCCTGCCATATAGAATTGAAGAAAGCTTCAAAACCTTGTTTTGGGCTATATTTGGACTCTCAGAAGTGAAGTCTGTTGTCATTAACAACGACCACAAGTTCATTGAGAATATCGGCTACGTTCTTTATGGAGTTTACAATGTGACCATGGTCATCGTCCTGCTCAACATGCTCATAGCCATGATAAACAGCTCCTTCCAGGAAATTGAGGTAACCTGCTTGTCTGTTTGCCCTGTTTGTTGTTATAGTCATATATCCCTTTCAACCCATAACTTCCATGCAAATACGTATTAAAAAACCATCTTTTCAAACTAAAAGGTTTTTGGTTTGAACTGCCGACAGCCGATTCTTCTGGTTTGGTGCTTCCTATTTACATCAAGCACAGCAAAAATCACTTTATTATTAATATTATTATTATTACTTGGCATGACAGGTTCTTCAGTACTCTTCACTGGATAACATAGTTAATATTACAATACATCATCTTATCATATATCTTTTCATCCCCTCACTTGTTTTAGAGCGCACATGTTTTAATTAAACTGTCTGATCTGCCTGATATTCTCTGGGATATGCCTGTCACACAGGTTGACTGTTCTGTGTCAGCATTTCTTAGGGAAATTAAATTTCCTATTGTGCATTGTCTTCAGACACTTAAAGGACCTTTTTTAACATATACAACTTGCTGGCTGTCTTTGCTGGGTATTTTTTAAAAGAAGAAAGAAAGACTTAGAGTGGCATCAAGGTTAAATCTCATACTGCCCAAGACATGCTATCTGAGAGTT
>JAOVYW010031255.1:13423-29250 GCA_025775045.1 Hiodon tergisus
ATTAAATAAACATGGAGGATGCCTTTTAGTATGATCCCGTCCTAGATTGTTACTGTCAATTTTTAAAACATTTTTATATTTTTATTATTATTTTTATTTACATTTTTATTTTTTTATTTTTTTACAGATAATTGTGATCACAGTTAGCATCACCCCCACTTCTTAGTCTGGCAGAAGGGCACAGTCCAGACAAGAATGTTTCATTCACTGGAGTATTAATTGAAAACAGTCAGAAGCAATGAAGTTCAGACCTGGCGCATAGATCTCTTTGGAACAGACCTACCATGCACTGTATGAAGGATGGAAACAGTATCC
The DNA here is from genome assembly GCA_025775045.1 of Hiodon tergisus. Lineage (NCBI taxonomy): Eukaryota > Metazoa > Chordata > Actinopteri > Hiodontiformes > Hiodontidae > Hiodon > Hiodon tergisus. Next base: position 13,739 of record JAOVYW010031255.1, read on the forward strand.
AGGATACAGCTCACAATTTCTACGGTGCCGTTTTCTTTTGTCCCACATCTAGGCAGGGCACGACATTCATTGAAATAGATTTTTTTATTTTTTTTTATTTTTAAAGACAGCAGAGAAAAAATGCAAGAAAAAGCTCCTTGGGCAGAAGGTTTGTTGACTGCAAACCCCCCACCCCGCCCGCCCACACGTACTCACACAGATACACTCAAGCCAATTCGTCTTTAGTGAACCGCTGTTTACGCCTATCATTTTATAAGTGAACGTCTCTCACTCTGTCATAATCACCACTTTTTATGGCTTTGCCCGGACTGCACTTTAAAAGACGTTGAAGTAATGAGGCCTCCTGAGGATTATAACATGCAAATTATTATTTACTCATCCAATGGAGCTCGCGTCGCGTACTCTATTGCAGAGCCTGAGACGAAGTGTCAGGTCCAAATCGCAAGGTCAGCATGGGAATGAGGCCAGTAATATAATCGTAAGTTATTTTTATGGAGCTATTGAAATCTGCAGATCGTCCGAGTTAAGTCATCTACCATAACACCTTTACCTTAAAAAAGTAAATTTATCAAGAGATATGTTGACAGTACGGAAAAATATATATTTTATCCTTACATAGGTAGCAGGTACATAAGTCGAGGAATGGGCACACCTCTTTAAATTCAATTTTTTTTCTCTCTCCATACGAATAGCTGTTAGTAAATACCAGTTTACACTAACGATCCAAAATAATTAACCGAACGTAGTGCTACGGTAGTGTAGACGGCCACTGTCGTGCAACGCTGCTATTGAGAAAAGCTTAACTTTTCGCCCAGATTGAAGAGGAGACCAAAATATCATAGCTCAGTCTAAATGACAGTTCACACACCGAGACCGCACTTTACATGTCTTGCAGGCTAGGCATCGTCAGCTGTTTCGTAAAATCAACGCTGAGAAAACGTGCACCTCAAGGTGTGTCTAAGACTAATGTACAAATTACGTTAGATAAAGTATAGAAAAATATAACGAAGAGACCCCAGGCCCAGGGACAGGATGTTAAACTGGAACCTGAAGAGGAATTATCAATCAAAGCTGCAGGAGCCCATGGTGATGACAGGGGGAAGCTAATAACAATGATTCCAGGTGAACATGAGGAGAGAATCAGTAACGGAGATGCCAGGGGGGAAACACGACTAAGACGCTTACTGGGTAATGGACAGACCAGGCCACTGGAGAGGTTACTGTGGACAATACGGGCATAACTTTTATATTCCAATATAGTCCTTTCCATTCATTATTTATTCCTTAGTCTTAAGAGGGACTATCACAGTAACGTTTCTAGAGAATGTAATACGTTGTTGTTTTTTAAATATTTGGTCTTTGTATTTCCAATAGCCTACCATCATAGTGGGTTGATGTTTTTCTGATAGCAGGTGTAACAAACAGATTACGTACATACTGCAAATGCAAGGATTAACGGACTATTAAAAAAAAAACTAACCAATATAATACCCGGTAGACCTCTCCCAATCAGCATCCATATACTTAAAGCAAAACTAGCTAATTAAACCATTAATACCACTGGAAGCATGGAAACCCGACATTCCTGTTAACCCCTTACTACCCCACCCCGCTTCTACTGGAACTTTAACACGGGATAAAAATATCAGTTTTCTGACATTCCATCCCCGTTTCGAGGTAATGCAGTGATTATGTATTATGAATGCGGCGTGGGGTTTAAGGATTTGGTATTTATGGAATTAAGAATTAAATATTGACACATCAAAGACCTCTGACAACATTTCACATTGACCGTACAAGGCTGGAGCAATGAGGTGTACATTTTAGGTATTGCATAAATACATTCCGGATGTGCACTGAAGTGGAGTGCACGCTTCGTTCACACCGATTATATGTTTATCTTGTTTGGTTATGATAAGTGTCATGCCGCTGATTTTGTCCCGTTATAACGCATGCCGCACTTAAAGATATACTTCATAGGTTCAGGCCATATCGGAATCTCGCGATGCTTTATCCGTCTCTTTTAGACTGCGGACACGTTTGTGCGTCAGTTCTCACGTCCGGTTCATGATGGCGGCATCCATGGCTTCGCAGGCGCTCGTGAAAGGTCTACGTGGAGCAAGCGCCAGACGCTTGTTTCTCGATAAATGCAAGGTACTGACATTAACTGAAATCCAACCGTTAGCATGCTCCGCCTTGCAATGAGTACGACCGACATTGTTACTAAGTATGCATTTTCTGTTTTAGTTGCCTAGCTCAATTGTAATCTTAGCAACCTTGAAAACTTCCAATCTGTGTTATTTCAAATTTCAAAGCAAAATAAAACGAGACTACCATATGCACGACACTGGCTAAAGGAATGCGTTGGCTACATAAAGTTAAGTTTGCTGCAGATCTCTGATTAATAAGCCCCTGGAATCAGAATGTTTGACAGGATTTGCAGAACTTCTCTCAACTTCACTTTTAATTATGTTGTTGCGTGCAAACAGTATTGGTTGCTATGTATGAATTAATACGTCGCTATAGTGTAACATAACTGATAGATATACAATAACACTTCGAATATGAATAATGTACGTTGGTTTTAATGGGGGGAAAAATTGTATTGATTAAAAATAAATTGTGTGCGTCTGTTGCATGTTACTACCTATAGTTGGACAAAAAGTTTAACTGCAAAGTTGCTTGTTCGCAAATCTGATGGCAGAATACCCCGTTGTTTGCTAGTTGGAGGGAATGGTTTAATTATTAGTTGTATTGTTTGACTTTAACCCCATGAACTGGTTAAATGATAAGAATTTGCACTGTTTAGTAAACTTTGACCTCTAACAAAATGCTGTCTAAAAAAAAAACTTAAGGCAGTCAGTGGTGACATCCTATTTGTGTGTGGATTGAGATGTTGGCCTGTTGTAGTAATGGTCACTGATGCTGTTAAAAACCAAAAAAAAGCCTTAAAAAAATAAACTTGTTTCTGGTACCACCTTTAACTCAGATTTGAGAAAAAAAATTGAGAAAGCTATTTTTATGTTATTAATAGTTCTGTAATGCGGGTAAATGTTTACCAAGCTGAAAGATGAGGACTGCGAAAGTCTTTTGGTATCTTGTGTGTTGCATAGTTCACAAGGCAAGTTTCAGTTTACGTGATATTCTATGAATATCTAATGGTTTTAAGGCTCAGAAATGTTCAAAAAGGCTGTTCTTCATATCAACTGTGTGTGCACGATCAGCATTCTGATGCAGGCGTTGCAATTAAATGTCTTAACTTTTATCTGTGGGGTGTTTGTGTGGCTGAAGTGATTGTCTACAGACAACTGTATTGCCCACCTGAGTTTGATTTGGTTCTGCGTGACTTGAAGCATTGACCTAATCACCATGGGTTATTTTTAAAGATGCGTTTGAGAAGGGACGTTTCTGTAGGCATTCACCATTTGAATTATGGCCATCTGTGTTGTTTCAAATCTGTGGATCAAACCAAGTCGGAGTTTGACCTTAGTTTAACATTTATATCGTTGCGACTTAGGCTAACTGCAGGCCAATTCCCTTTTTTAAATTGCAGAACTTGCGGTGTGGAATTATTCCACTTACTGGTCCATTTGTACCCCGTCCGCCGCAGAAATGGGATGAAAGCAGTGTCTGAGCGGAACAGCGGACTGTACTACACTGGGGAGACCTTTTGAGATGGCTGCGCTGGTTCTTATTCTCCACGGGAAACCCCTGGTGGCACTTTGAAATGCCTGGAACTGGAGTCAGTGGGCTGTGCCGATTTGCAGTCTCTTGATGACGAGGAGCTTTTGGAATCTTTTTGTGATTGCACTTTGAGCTTGGCAAACATGGGAGTTGGGGTTTCAAAACTTTATATTGGATTGGGCATTGCTAAACAGCCCTGTTGATCATATAGAATCAGCCTACTGGATGGTCGTCGTGATAAAGCAGTGCACTGGATTTAGTCTGAATGTCTCGCACATGGGCTGTTGCCCCGTGTAAAGAGGCCCGAATGGTTCTTAGAGGAGTACGATGCCCTCTTGCCTACAAGGTGGTATAACCACCAGTCTAAATAATTTTTTAAGTTTTTGTTTGTTGTTCTGATGCATGACTAATGGTTATCAATCACGGTGCCTTGTCAAAGGCTATGAATTCGGACGAAACGGCTAGCGGCTATTTCCGGTGTGGCCATTTCATAGCCACAAACGGAGCCAGAGCGGTTTCCTTACGCTGCCTTAAGTCGTGGCCCCTTTTGGTCTGTTTTTGTGGATGAAACGGCGCTGCACGCAGATTCTGTCCACGCGTTTCTGCATATTCGCCCTTTTAATTGGGTATTGGTATTCTATATTAGTGCTTTGTTAGCATATTTTAAATTTAGCCGTCAGTATAATGATGTGCAACTGGGGACTAGCTTAATCTATCTGGAAATGCTTTAGATAATGAGAGGGCAGATGATGCCAAATTGCATTACTGTATACATCTTAATCGTAAATGGAAATGTATATTTTTAGGTAGTGGGCCCACCAATGGAAGAGAGACGTGTTTAAAGTCGGTGAACGGTAGTTTTAGTGGCGCGATTGTGCCGTGAGGTGGGTGGTAAGTACACCTGAACCCCCGACTTCACGGGCGAAAGTAGTAACTTTGATTATTAAGCCTGAATAAATCCTTTTTAAAGTCTTAACTTCTATTAAAAATGTATAATGGAGATTTCCTATGAAAGCATAGTGCTGAAACACTACATGTTCCTATACATGTACTATTTACATGTTCCTGCTGTGGGGAAAAAAGTAATGCCACCTTTTCGTTGGGAGTTGTGTAAAGCACCTTGATTAAGGAAAAACTCGATCTCTTACTTCAGGCAAGTCTTTCCAAAAAATGACATTTAGATAACCATTTTCATGTGTCCAGGATGTGATGGACCTATTGGCAGTTATTGGAACCCGGGGTAATTCTGCTCTTAGTTTTGTCTCTGGCTTCTGGATTTCATTAATAGGTGTTTCCTCGGCCGATAAAGTGGGGGTAGTGATTTGTGACTTGTTGCTTGTATCAATTTGTGCGTCGGCTCTGACAGGTGGTTATCAGGACAATAAAGTCCAGCGACTTTGAGTGACAACTCTGCAGGAAATTCAATTTCGTGACGGTTTGTCAATAACAAATACCACGGATCAGAATCTATCAGGTGGCAGATTTTGCGGGGTAAATGAAATGGCCTTTCTGCGGGGCGGAGTGCAGCCCTCATTACCGCGGCACAGTGTTGCCTGTTGGAGACATCTGCAGATTTGAGGGTCTCTGTCGAAGTTTCGGCTCCACAAAGCCACAGCGCGTCGAAACCTGTGCGTCTGCTCGACGTGCCAGAGTCATGAATATTTAACTCCTGGGGGGGGGGGACTCCTCTAATGCTGGGACTTCAAAAGGTTTCCCATCTGTCTGCCGTGAGAGTGCATTTACATTTTTGTCCTGCGAGGGATACTGTGTATCTAGCTTGTTTTGACTGACTCGGGGTAACATTTCACCTTAGTTAATTATGATTTGTTGTTCTTATGGAGGTGTTTAGGCCTCTTGAATAAATAATTCTGGCTCTGAGTTTGTTCCAAACTGTTCAGCTGCCATTTTACAGACCTAGCGATAGTGACGGTATTCGTTCGGGAAATATAGACGGAAAGTGAAAATAAGTTATTTATTATCAAATCTCTGTCGTCGTAGTCTTACCCTGAATCTGACGTCTTCCGTAGTGTTTTCCTAACGAGGCGTCTGGTTAAGCGCCCCCAGTGGCAGTTCAGGTGTCTTCAAGCCGGCCGGTCCTGCCCAACACGGGGAACCCGATCCTGATTGGTGCTCAGGCAACCCCGCCCAAGCCTTCAGCTCTCCGAATGCGAGACGGACACTTGCAAACCTGCCCCTCTGTTTCGGGACGGCCAGGAAACTCAGTGAGGGCGACAGGCAGTCTGGTGCCCTCCGTCCTTTCCAGGAATCAATGGGGCTTGTCTTGTTTTCCAGGGGAAGCCCTGTTGTCTGTTACTGTTGTGCTATAACTGATCTATTCTCAATTATTTGCTGTCAGCTGTTGCTTTGAGCATTTGCTGTTAATTCCCATCTAACATGCTTGGGTTTTTTTTCTCTTTTTTTCCAGCTGTTACTGTTTTCCTGGATATTCACTGTGAGAAATTACTTGCATTTTTCATTTGGGGTGATGCATTTTATTTAACTGGACGTCTACAGTTTTTTGCCGGGATTCTGTCAGTTAGAATGTGAAGTTGGATTGGAAGTCCTGTAATTTCTGTGAGAACTATTAACTAAAAATATAATGAGCTGAAATGGAACAAATCAATTTGGCACAATCAGCGGAATGAAAATATGTTAATTTCTTAAACATTTGAATGCCCCTAAAGATAGATTCCGCTTAATTAAGCGTAAGGCCGTTATAGGTGCTAATTAAGAAGAGTCATTTCAGAAGAAGGGTTAGGACCAAACTGTGCCCATTAATAAGATTTTCAACCCTCTTAGAGACGCATGGTACACCAAGGGTGCTTCGAGACTCTCCGTCGCGTAGAGGTGATCTTCCTTAAGATCTTCCACTGTGCACCATGTCTGGAGAGAGCTGAGCTGATGATGACAAAATGCGTGCAGGCACAAAGAGGACAGTCTGTGGTATAATTGCGCTGTGTGAGAATTTAAAAACCCTGAAAATCAACTCTTGCTGTAGTGTGAAAATGACATTATGGTAATCTCGGCTGAATGAGAGCGACGCAGGAAGTAAGATGTGGGGGTTTAACGCAAAGCTCGGTTGTCTGCGCTGTTTTCTCTCTCTCTCTCCACGCACTGTCAGAGTTCCTATTCAGTCCAACCCTGCATTTGTCGTCCGTACATCCGATCATGCAAATCCGGAGGCGCACACCGTCGTCGTGTCATGCTAACCTTACACAAACCTCTGAGTGGAGCGGTGTTTGTAGAAATAACAGGCCCACTTTAGGGGCTAACCTTATCCTGTTATCAGCCAGTGGTGGATTTGGGGTCAGCACGGGTCCTCGCGCACAGACACCATAAGCGTCTTTGTACGATGTTCTGACTTGTCTAAGCATATTGCTTAATTAACCTTTTGTCACCTAGTTTTTTGAACAGGTAAAGGTCCATGATTACTATAAATGCACAAGTCTTTCATTCCTGAATGTCATTTTTAAGCATTAACAGAAAGTTATGCGATGGCCATCGATTGGTGCTGTATGTCTCCGCCTTTACGGAGAGTGGAAGAAGGGTGGGGAAAGTCGGTGTTGGCAGACCAAGTGCTTTTGCACCTCGTGGTTAACGCTGATCTGTAGTGCCTCCGCAGCTCAGACGCTACGTTACCTCAACGTTGTCTCGCTTCTCCGGACTGTGGCTCAGACCGGCACTGCGGGAGGCCACACCGTCGCTGTAAGAGCGGATGTGCCCCCACCCTCCGCTGGCATGGTTATGCTTCATGAATATGCAAGAATGACCCTCTCCCTTTGAAATGAGAGCTGTACCGGGCTCTCATGTTCAGTTACAATTGCTGACCCTAAGGACAGCAGTGCAGTGTGATGTTGTCTCCGTCTCCGTCTCCGTCTCCGTGTGGCTTCAGTTAAGATGTGCTTCCTTTTTTGCATCAGATCCAGGGTCAGTTCAGGTATATCTTCAGCTAAAACCAAAGTGACGTCATACGGGAGTGATTAATAGGGTTTCTGCACCAATATCCCCAGAGTAAGCTGTGTGCAGTGTTGTCCGTTTCACCAAACTGAGCTTTTTATTTAAACAAGCCTCGCAGGGTATCGGTGAGCCTGTCGGGAGGCCACAGAAACATTCCTTCTCTCTTCTTGAGAACACATTTCTTCTGTATTCCGTTTCCAATGGCGACTATAATCTAATTGGCTCCTAAAGCTGTTTTTGGGGTTGTTTGGCTGTCGGAGCAAGATGAAATAACATCTCTCTCAGAATCAACGTACCCTGTTTTTGAATGTAAAATGAATAATACAGTAGAGCTTTTATTTGTTTGTTTATTTTCATCAGCTATCTACAGCAGTGATGGTAACAATTGGTTTCACACTGCCAGCAGGTATGTGGATACAAGGGGGTTTCTGTATTGGGAGGGGGGGGGGGGGTTTGGATGTTGACAGCTCTCTGGAGAGAGAGATGGTTGTGTTCTGCTGTGTTGGGAAATAGGGCTGGATGATAAATCTATATTGTTTTGCAATTTCCAAATGACATTTTAGTCTAAATGCATGATGGTAATTGGCAACATTAATAAACAGATTGAATAAATAATCCGTTGTACTGATATAAAAATGTAACGGATTGAATGTTTCAACTTACCTATTAAGTAACCTGTTTACAGACGCTAAAAAGTGCATTATTTAAAAAAAAAAACAGAGGTAATACAAATTCTTTGTTAGGCTCTGCCTAAGCATTGTTTTGTGTTGGTACAAGGTGCAAAATGCAAAAAGAGCTGGCAAATTAGTGCTGCAACCGTAATCTATTACAACAGTATCGCAAACTGTTTGAGAAGGGAATATCTCTAAAAGACGCTTTAATAAGTGGAAACGTTTTTGTAGGAGTTGCCGAGATGTTTCTTTAATACTAGACTGCGTCGGCAGATTGTATTCCATGTCATTTTTAACCAGTGAAATGTTCGATCGTTAACCGCAAATTCATAATTATAGGTAAACAAATAAATTTAAAACACATCTTCGCATACGAATTATGGAGGGGCTATTTAATGTCATTATTGGCTGATAACTTGCCTTCATTATGTTGTTGTTGTCTGGTGAAAATGTTTAATACGCCGCCACCATTGCTAACTGAGGCACTAACAATGAAGACTTCATTACATCGACTACAACGTGGTGTGAGTGATGTGAGTACAGACAGCCCTAATTATAACAACCCGAACTTTTGGGGTGAACTCGGTCGTCGATGCAAGTGTGGTGCGTGCCGTACTCTGCAGAATTCGGACTACCTGCAGGTAGGCCCTTGCTCAAACACGCTTCAGTATTCTAAGGGCTTCAAAGATTTAGTGCGGAGCGGCAGCAGACTTCATTGCTTGTTCGTACTTTGTATAAGGGAGACTGCTTATTGACTGTAACTGGGGGTAATTAATTAGCCGTGGAATCCCAAAATTTTAAATTTGTTTTCCTCCCCTGGCTGGCAATTCTGCATTAATTTAAAAAAAATATTTTTATATTCCCACCCACTGAGTTTTGAGTGTTTTTAAAATATTTTTAATATAATTTTTTATTAACTTTTGAGAAGATGGATTTGTAGTGCAGGCAGTGATGAATTGCTGTTCTCCTCTGTCCAGCAGGAGTTTCGTATCCCACAGGAAAGTCGCTGAGTTCTTCCCCGTGCCCGTTAGTTTCTCTGGGCCGCCGGCGCCTTGTGATTGGGTTATGGGGGGAGATGGGACGGGACCAATGTCCTACTGCCGCTTTACCCCATGGGCCTCTCTTCGGGCCTCTCGGCACAACGTCGATCCCACAACCGGAAGAGCTCGCGGTCTGCTGCGGTTGTTATGGAAACGCTCCCGCTATGTGCGGGTAAGGAGGAGACGGCTGAATGCCAGACGTTGGCTGTATGCTGTAAAAAACTAAAACAAATGGAAAACGCATTAGCCGTCGACGCTCCTCACCGCCCGTCCCGCCCGTCTTTCTTCCTATAGTCGGGTTGGTCCAACGTTATTCCGGGCTCAGAACCTGCCGTCGTGTGACGTAATGTGAGCAGTTATCGATGGTACGTTTTCCTGTTGAGCCTGTCCTTAATCGGTCCTTCACGGATTAAGCCTTCTAGATTTACTCTCGGTTTGCACCGCTCGTTTGAGTAGCCGTTCCGTATCCTACGCTAATGATTTTAACGTGTTTCACGCGCGGCTTTCTGTTCATGGGCCCTGCACTCTGGCAGGTAGGCCGCCACTCATTGCCCTTTCTTTCGGCCTATCGTCAAGGTGCTTCGGAACCCATTTGGGCAGGAAGTGGTGATGAAACGATTGCAGATGCATTTTCCCGTTGGTGCTGTGCGGAGAGGTGACTTGTTTCTATCGAGAAGCCGGCACGTGGGCAACGTCCGTTGTTCCAAACAAAGGCAGACTGCGCCTTTGTCTGGTAATGCAGGGCACTTGGGTGGTATTGTGCAGAGCCGGTGGTTTCTACAAAAAACCCAGCATCAGGGCACAATTCAGTTATCGTTTTTGTCGCAGCCTGTGCGCTCGTTTAAAAGACTCGTTTAATAGAAATATTACGGTCCGCAAACGAGTAAATTGGGTTCTTACTTGTGGCGATGTTTTAAAGAATGTTTGTTCTCTCCAAGGTCCTCACATGACACAGCAGTGCAGACGGGCTATGAGAATTAAATGGTTGCCCAGTTTCCAGTATGAAATTGCAACAGCTTCCACTTATCTTGCTTCTGGTCGATCACTCTTATGAGGAGGGTAGGGAACCTTGGGTCCCGATGGGTGTCCTCCGAGATTTTAATCTCTAGTGAAGTGTCATGCTGGGGATGGGTGGAGGGGGTGGACAACGGATTTGAGCCTCGCCGCTATAGAGGGCATTTCATGTCCAAATTAAATAAATGCCTAAACTTTAATGCGCTCACTTTTCAGGAAGCAGGAGTTGACGTGTACCCTGTGAACGTTGCCAATAACGGCGAAAATAACACCCATTTAAGCTTTTGACCAACATAATTTTGAAGTTACTCAGTAATTGATTGATTTTTTTTTCTTGAATGGTTGTTGCTGAGGTTGGAGTGAACCATCTGTGTCAACCATCACAAAATGTCTGACTTTGTGGACTGCAGCAGTGTTTCGGGAGTTCTGACGGACACTTACTAGGGTCGACACAGGTGAACAGGTGTCCTTATTACTGAGACAGGGCGTGGGGTTTTGTTCACTGCCTTTAGCCTGGGAACATTCTACAATCTACAATGGAATTTTTCTTTTCAAATTTGATTCGATATAGCTTTTTATTTTTTTACAAAAGGGTCGTCAAGGCGCATTACAGAGGTTTTCCGGTGGGAACCGAGTCTTCCGGTCTGTACCCACAGAGCCAATGTGCGGCAAAACTGACCTCTCCGGGGAATGGTTGGGAATGTCATAGAAAATGTTTAAAGTTTAAAGCGCAGCTATTGTAAAGGCAGACGCATATTATCTCTTAGAAGGAATTCTCAAGGTCATCCATGAAGCAGAGGCTTGGGAATAACGGAGATCAGGAGCTGCGTATTAACCCACGGCACGGATGCGGCGTTCAGTTCTCCAAGGAAGGTGTACAGAACAGGCGTGTCATTTGGGTTAGCAGGGGCACAAATAGCCTAAAGATTAATGCGGAGCGGTGCTGTGTTTGCACCGGAAACTATACGGGGGTGGGTGAGTAGAATGGCCAAGTCTCGTGTCCTTGACTTCAATTCATTCAGGTTTTTTAAACATATTTTTTTAAATACTTTGTTAAATTCCTGACCGAAGGCCCTGCCCACCGCCACCCTCAGAACCAATGGTTCTGTTCTGACTGTCTGAGGACGTTGACGCTGATGCCGGCCTGCTGTGTTTGAGTCTGTTAATTGGGTTGTCCAGTTTGCCGTTCCCTCCGGGATCGGTCACAGCAAGGTCAGCCCGGTCCCAGCTGCCCAGAGGAGCTACGCGGTCAGCACCGAGTTTTATACCAGGCGTGTGATATATTTATAGATTGTCTTTTCCTTACCGACGTCGAGGTCTCCCAAGACCTGTTCATATGTTCTTCCCTCCACCATTTTAGCGCGTTTTTTTTGCGGGGAATCCAGAGGCCAGAGGGTTAGTTTTGCATGTCGTGAGTTTTGAGCCCCCACCCCCGGAGCATCTCCCCAGCGCACGGTCTCTGTGGTTGTCATATCGAATTAATTCCTACTTCTGTTTCCTTCCTGCAGCTCCTCATTAATTGTTTACTCGGAGGAACGTCGTACAACTCGGAACACCGATTCTGCATTGTGAAGCCCTCCATATAAAGATTATTTATATATAATTTACTTTCTTAATTAACCAGACTCCTGTCTTCTTCATGTCTTGTTTCAATTACTTTTCATGAGCTTGCTTAAAAAGAAAAAAAAAAGCACCCCCCCAGTTGATTCGTTAACGTTTATTGCATATTTCATTTGTCAGAGCACTCACTTCCTCTTTCGCAAAGATTTATCATCCTACAATTCATACCCTGGGCCCTTTCCGACATGGGAAATCGCCAATCCCAGACAGCTTTAGTGAAAATGGGAAAATTTACCGACACATTTGTAGCCAACCCGCAGGGAGAGAAGAACAAAGAAGGAAAAATAAAAAAACATTTGTTTTTGGTTTCTTTTTCTTCAAAGTGAACTGGAATCTTTGAATCCTGATCTTGTTTCCAGTCCAAAAACATCCGTCTGCGAGCCTCAGAACTGAACTGTCTGCTTCTGGGCTTAAGGCTAGACCTGCCAGGTGTGAGGTGGTGATTGAGTGTGCGGGTAACTGAAGGCGCCGGCAGATGTGGACGTAATGGAGTTTGACGCGACCGGCGCCTAAATGTTAGGCTGGTTTGGGGGCATGCTGACGGAGAAGTGCCATTAGCATCACCGGGAAACGGGACTCCGCTGACGTTCACTCTATAACCATTGCGCCATACGGTAAACTGTTTCCCTGTAGGAGAGCTCAGAGATCACGACCGGGTGTGCAGAGGGCTTAAAGGACTGCAAACCTCTTTTTCGGGGGTTGTTCTGATCCAGTAATTTAGGGCGCTGCAGTCGGCCACCAGTGGGGGGTGAGGTACGCAAGGCCGATGGTTTCATGTACTCGGAGCATCTTTAATACCTTATTTCCCATTGCTGAACCCTTTAAAGCGATTAGCGCATCTGCTAATGAAATCCAGTTTGAGAGAAGCAATGGGGTCAGCGTCCTGCTTACTGCCAAAGGAGGTTTTCACCGTGCAATGCAACGCCCCGGGTCCCTTTCTCTCTCGTGGTCACTCCACGCCTCCGTGACACTTGGTTATTCTAGCACGCCACATCGACCGCCCGAAAGAGTCTGTGCACAACCTAGTATTTCTGCACTGATCGTTTCATTTGAAGAGCGTCCGTTTTCTTTATCCGGAGCGGAGATGCGGGCGGATGACAACTTTATGTTGAGCTGTGGAGCGTAACGCATCTCTCCCTCTGAGGTGCGGTGTGGCTGGACGTGATTGGCTGCGGTTTAATGCCGGTTAGGGGAACCTGCGCTCAAAAAAAATTTAAAAAACGGGTTTATTTTCGGTGTCCCTTTCGTAATCGGCCTCTATTGTGATTGGCTGCCCCTTATCACGGCTTCACCGATCTTCCTAATGGAGACCAACGTTTGCACTTTCTTTACCTCATTTGTTTTCTCTGTCTGTCTGTCTGGTTCTTTAGGGGGCACCTTGAGTTTTTACCTGCTGTTTTTTTTTTTTTTTTTTGCACATGTCGATTTCGCGTCATTAGGCTAGGCCGCAGCTTGTCTCCAAAATGGGCGAATTTACTGTCGTGGGGCGGGGCCCAACATTTAATGTTAAGCAACACGGACGGCAAATCAGTTTACCGGACTGCCGAACAGCTGTTTCGGTTTTATTTTAATTTATTTTTTAAGGCTAAAGTGAAGAACATCTATCAGTGGTTTTGTTGAGGTTGACCGAGGGTTCACTCCGTCAGCACTTGTAACAAAGTTCCTATAAAATCAGTTAATTACTGAACAATTTCACAGTTACATTGGTTGGAAAGCTTAAATCTTAATTGTTATTGTTCACAAGGAACAGTTTTATTTTTTAGGTGACCTAAATGCAGGTTCAGTGCTGAAAGAGCTGTCTTGAAGTTAAACAGCCCTTTGTCACCTGGTAAGGTAGCATTTCAAAACCGATGAACTAACAGGTATACAGAAATTATGTCCTAGGAACTCTGACTTTTATGTATTCGTGTTCACATCTGCGACTTCTGAACCAGAACTCCTGTCCCATTAACGTACATTTCCCCTGTTCAGAGCAGTTGGCTGTGTCTGTAGCGGACCCAGTCTAAATGGGAACTGTTAGCTACCTTGTTAGCTACCTTAATGGAGGCACAAGTCAAGTATCACCTCCACCTCTCTTACTTTTAGACCATGGACAAATTAAACGCGTTTGCTCTGTGAATAATTGCTGTTTGTTGTGGCCCCAATGCATATTTTACTGTGGGATGAATTGGAGGCTTAAATGTTATGTCTGCTAGTTCAGCTAGTAGGTAAGTCTAATGATGAATTGTGGTTGTCTAGAAATGACGTTGGCGTCATTTAGAATTAAGGGTTTGTGTGTAGTACTTATTCATTAGTACTCAAAGAAAATGTAAAAGTATACCCACTTCTGAAGACGACCAGGCGCGAGTAGCCAGGTGTGCGATTACCGCGCGGACAGCCGCCGGCTTGCCTGGAAGGAGGTGTTCTGCTCAGACGTTCGTGGTAACGAGGGAACGGCCCACGAGTTTGAGGAGAAGAACTCCCGAGGAGCGCTTTACCACGCAGCCTCCGGCTCCTTTCTGCAGTGTGCCGGACCTTAACGCTGCCTCTCCCCCACCACAGCTGGCCGCGGCGAGCCCCCGGCGATGGCTGAACCTGCACGAGTACCAGAGCAAGAAGCTGATGCGCGACAACGGCGTAGCGGTGCAGCGCTTCCTGGTGGCCGACACTGCCCCGGGCGCCCTGGAAGCCGCCAAGAGACTGAGTGAGTGGAGCGGTCACTGACGCGACGAGTGACGTCTCAGCTGCCCGTTTTTTCAACTTCCATCGGATCTTTCCCTTTTCAATTTGGGCCTGCCTCCTGCTCTGTGTTTCTCTCTCCTCTTCCTGTTCTCAGTCTTCTGTGCGTTTTTAGTTTTTCTGTACAGGCATTTGCAGTGCGATCGCCTGCAGAATTCAGCTTTCTGTGATTAGCACGTACACGCTGTTCGAGGTGTCCAGAAAGGTGCGTTGAAATGTTAGTTTGCACTCGGAATGTGTGTGTTATCTTACTTTGCCACTTCGCCCTACCCCCAGTGAGAGAGGGGCAGGTAGGCTTAAATTTCCCTTATCCCCCACCCCCCTGTGCACCTTGTCAGGGAGGGGCTGAGAGGTAGCCGTCACTCGCTTTTCCAAGACCGCCTTTAGAGACACACCAAGCGTGCGAGACTGGCTGTTTGATTTGTCCTTGTGCGAATTTCTCTGGTCTCCACTGTGACATTTGTGTAGGATGGCGAGTTTTTGTGTGACACAAAAAAATGTGATACAGAGATGGAAATATTTTTTAAATTCTTTTTGTTTGAGTAGCAAACACTTTGCTTAACAAGGTCTGTTTTATTTTTTGGTTTCTGTATCATTAATTGCCATTTCCATCAGTATAAAAGTAATTTTAACATCAAATCTAAAGTATTCTGAGAAAATGGACACGGTGGAGGAGCTGAAAAGCCAGATGGGTATCTCTCTGTCCGCCTTACCTCCGACTGTGCGCCCACTCTGAACGCCGCTCGCCCCGTCACCTCCACCTAAACGTGAGGAGCCGGCTGTGATGGCTCTGTCAGTCCTGTGTGGG
>JAOVYW010031263.1:0-29249 GCA_025775045.1 Hiodon tergisus
AATTGCCCCCCTAACCATGTTTATTGCAATCACCACATTTCGTCAGATGAGCAATTAACCCAGTGGAACCACCATACCAATCACACTGCCTGGTACAAAAGTACAAAAATCCTCAAGATTTTGCATAAAAAAGCCTTGGCAATGTTTCCATATTAATGATGTTAAAGCCAAAATCTACAAAAAGGGTTCATTCAGATTCATATGGCAAAATAAGACAAATAAATGTTTCCATGCTATAGTGTTTCCTGTGTTTGAGGAAATCAAATATTTTTAGGGAAGGAAGGAGGTTTAGCGAAAGATAAATATTGGTTATCAAACTGGTGCATAACCTACTCTGTAAAGGACAAAGAAGGAATCATCTTCTGAAATCAAAAGGAAAATACTAGCTCAAAGCTGCATGTAGAGTAGCTTTTTAAATTTTATCTGAAATTCCATTCAGACAAAAGGAAATAGAAACCACCACTTTAAATTTAATTGAAAGAATGAGGACAAATCACTTTTTCTGTTTGATGTGCCACATTCATAGAAAGTGAAACCATTGTACAATCATCTTTGATGACGTAAAAGATAGATATTTGAGAGATACTCAACTCATGAGTTGGTCCTAGTTTGTACACATTGTATTATATAGATACTATATAAATATATAGATATACATAGGTAAAGCCACACAATGTAATGCAAAAAATACTAGTGAGATTATATAACTTGTAACATAAACCTCAGTTATGTCACAGTGTTTAAAGTGTTTACTTTGTTTTTAATCAAAGTAAAATGAATTTGATGAATGTATATATTTTTATTGATTAAATTTCTGTCTAAAGGTGTCTTTCAAGGTGATCTGGCGGATTCCAGATACATATTTGAGGTGTTTAAAGCCTTAGACTGTGCACATAATTCTGGATGGGGTAAACATTTATTCAGCTAATGGTAAGGTTATGTAGCAAATCAATCATCAAGTGATTGTGGAAGCCAGCCTGATTTAAAAGAAGAAAAAAACAACGGGGCTGGCAGAGGCAATGCATTCCATTTTTTTGTTTAGTTTTTCATGACAGCTTTAAATAAACATTTAAAAATCAGTAAAGTCTTGCACATTGCTGATTCATGACATTAATTCGTCTTTTTTTCTGTTAAAAACAGAAAATTATACATACATATTGTGACAACCACGGGGCGTAGGGGCTGCGCCGCACGCAACAGAGAGAGGAATGCACACAGATAATGCTCGGATTCACTCGTAATACGAACACGGTTTTTTATTCAATACCCGTGTGCCGGATAATGAAACAGAGAGTCCTCCCGGTTCGGGGTATCAGGCAATCAAAAAACACAAAGAAAATTACACCTGGATCGGGGCATAAAATAACGACGATTGTCGTCCGCAAAAAAGGAATCTCGTCCTCCTCGCTCGGGGGGAATTGCAGGGTCTCACTCGCCCGTCACCAGCCCGATTTGAAACACAGAGCACAGTGCTTTACCAGCGCTTCCTACCTGCTTTCAGCTTCCACTCGTAGCCTCCCCGGCACCGACATCTTCTCTTCGTAGCTGCCGGCTTTTGTCCTTGTCCATCCCCAATCAGCTGATGCGTGTCAGCTGTGCCGGCAATTGCTTAAGGGGTTGCCACACACCCCCTTCCCCAGATGCAAGCCGGGGACAGGCAGGTGTCGCGTCTCGACAGGGCATCGGTGTTCGCATGGGCCTTGCTCGGGCGGTGCTGCGGCTGACCTCCCGCATGGGGGAGGGGAGGGCTGTGGTACCGAACGAGCCCTTGTCGTGGTTCCCAATTCGACAGACAATGATTGTTTTCAATCTTTTCCGTAAAAACTGTGGTTAGGAGACGTAGTTCTTCAGGAAATTAAGACTTTTATTATGTAAACACAACAAAAGCCATGGTGTCCGCGGAACAACCCCCGAACACCCACGGCACACAGCTTTTTGTACAATTCAAACATACCCGCCCTTCCTCTAATGGGAGGTGGCCACAGCATCATCACAATGTTTAACTGCACCCTTGGTCCAAGCTTTTACCCTCCTGTCACGGTTGTCTCTCAGAGAAACCATTGTGGTTACCTCCTTGTCTCTAGGTAATTCTGCCTTCACTCAATTCCTGTTTGTAGGAATTGGTAAACAACTGTGGTTTTATTGCAGTTCCAGCAACAGAGTACCTTCCAAACCATAACGTCATTCCATCAGATAACTCATCATCCCAACATATAATTTGCACATCAAACCATGTTTATTGTTGTATAACCTTTTGCCCCACCATATAATTCCCCCCCTAACCATGTTTATTGCTATCACCACATTTCGTCAGATGAGAAATTAACCCAGTGGAACCACCATACCCTTAGTTCGTTCTGGTGGGGGAGCTATGTGCCACGCGTCCGTCTCGAGTACACGCAAAGGAGAGGTCCGGGTACGCCCATCAGCACCGGCTGAGGATCATGCTAATTGCAAACAGCATTTAACGACCTGTGATCCCTCAGTAGGTGCTGGAGTTGGGAGAGGAGCCGGGCGGGAGAACAGCGGTCAGAGCGGCACAAGAAGAGAAGGTGAACAAGGCGGAAGAAAGAGTCGGCTCTGGCGAAGCGGATGCCAACATTTCGTCTTCATTTAGGTTTAATTTTGTTCGGTATTTTGTTTCGTTTTTTATTTTAGTTTGTTGTGTTTGGTGTGAACCTGTGAGGGGGATCCCTGAAGAGCGGTTATTGTTTATTTTCTGATTATTGAAATAAAGCCTGCAAGAAAGCCAGAGAACCTGGAAGTGTGTTTTACCGATTATTTCCGAACCAAGCACGTCGGCGTGCTACAGCCCAGATCAAGTCATGTGCTGTTAATAATTAGTACAGTAGTTTTAGCAAAAATAACAACAGCAGAAATGTGTGTGGATTTTCCAATAATAAATATTTAACCCACAAATTTCACCCCTCCTCATCCCAACTACACATGTTTTAGAATTCATGGTCAATGCTAAGCTTTACCAGTTATGTAAGGATTACGTATTAAATCATTCATTCACCAAACTAAAGTGGATTCATTAAAATATGAAAAATTGATACAGGAAAAACAACAACAAAAGTACGTACCTTCTCTATTTATATATATTTATATAATTTATCCAAATGGATCCAAATCCCATATAATTCTCCGGTTAACTAAGTAATTAACGATTGTTTCATCCCGCTACCTTTCACATTATTCAAATGAACTAGAATTGAACAGTATTTTTTTAACTGAAGCCCTGGCAGCTGCTTTTCATCAAGGCATCTTCATTTCAGGAATATAACAAGAAACTTCACATTATAACTTAGTCCATAGAGCCAGGGTGGACAATGCCAGTCCTTTGAGTACAAGGATTGGTTGCTTCAGATAAAGACAATGTACCTTCATATGTCAATGTAAGTCTTACATGGTTCAATATCAATGGCAACTTTTCTGTCTTGTAAGTCTTAGGAATTTTAAAAATAAATTCCATGCTTCTGTATCCGAAACTTTGGCTGGATAATTAAAATACGTATAAACTTCAAACTTGCTGTTAGCTCCCCCTCAGATAGTAGGGCTAGGGAATGGGGAACGTAATAGCCTGCAGACCGATATACTGGGGGAGGTGGAAGAATTGGGATTTGGTAGGAGTGGTGCTCAAATAAAGTCTCTCAAATGATGCTCTCAAATGATGTGCTAATGATGAATGACAGCATGCCATGACTGGGGGAGGAACCACTCACACAGCATGATCCTAAACACCGGAGCGAGAGGGGAAAATAAAGAGAACAACCAACACCTCTAACACACATAGGGGGGGACATAACACTCCCCCCCTTAAAGAACAAAACCCCCACAGGGTTTGTGAAAACATTTTTTATCATATAAGAGATAAACCAGGACCACAGTCGGCAACAAACAGGAGCATACTTCGGTATGCATACACAGTATCAAATAAGAATATTGGGTCACTTTTTCAAAGAAAAAAAAACAACACCACCAAAACACATCCTAGAAAAGGGCATCAGTCATTACGTTCTCAGACCCTTCCTTTAGGTGAATCACTAGCTGAACTCCTTGAACTATCCACGCCCAACTGATAAGGCGCTGGTTATGATTGTACATTCGGTTCGGGTTTTGACCTGTAAAAAAACCAACACAAACCTCAAAATATTGCAAAGCTAATAACAATGCCAGAGTCCCCTGTTCAAGTTGAGTACCCGGACTGGGTTTTAGTGAATTTATGGCTGAGAGAACAGGGGAACTAGATAGCAAAGCCTTAAGAGTCTCAAATGCACCATGGCACTCAACTGACCAATTAAATGGTACTGATTTGCTAAGTGACCCGGTCAGAGGAGCAACAACCGTTGAGAAGCCATGGTAGTATCCCGCCATCCCTAGGAATTGGCGCAACTCCCTTCGAGTGGTAGGAGCAGAGCCCTTTTCAGCAACAGGGCGCACCAAGACAGGTAACGGTAGCCTTACCAAACTCACATTTAGCTGGGTTTAGAGTCAAGTGAGCCTTTGCCAAGCGCTGGAATACTGCCTACAACATACTCATGGGATCTGACCAACCAGCAGAGTATATTACCAGGTCATCCAGATAGGTGGTGTAAGTGGGGGTGTTACACATACCGTACTACGAGTATTGAAGGAAGCTG
This sequence comes from Hiodon tergisus, assembly GCA_025775045.1. Taxonomy (NCBI): domain Eukaryota; kingdom Metazoa; phylum Chordata; class Actinopteri; order Hiodontiformes; family Hiodontidae; genus Hiodon; species Hiodon tergisus. The sequence continues at coordinate 4,644 of JAOVYW010031263.1, forward strand.
AGGTTGACAGGCAGATATCTCAAATGCATGGGGTGTGAGAGGGACTTGTCAATAACCCTTCAATAAATCAAGTTTGCTGACAAACGAGGCAGCAATGTGTGATGATGCGAATGAGTCCGGCCCCGCAACTGCATTCATAATCGGTGCAAAATATACTTGTACTGTCAGGTTTGGGAATCAACAAACCGGGAACTCCAAGGGCTAGTACTTTGAATTGCCAAGCAATTTTAAAACAAATAGGCAACTTCCTACTGCGTCCCGTCTTTTACATGTTTTTTAATGGGGACTTTCTCTCGTACCTTTATATCATGATGCAATATAGATGTACGTGTGGTCACATCTGAAAAAAGACTAGGAAACACTAAACTAAATTCAAAATGCCACATTGAAATGTTTTAAATGCAAGGACAAGGAACCTACCATCTCAACATTGCATAATCTAGAACATTGCTGAGGCCGATTGCGGAACACAAAACTATCAACTTATCAACAGAATCATTAACAACTGTGGCAGTCATCACTGGGGCAATGGAAACCCCACTCGGATCGCAACTCTAGCAGGACATAATTTGAGCATGCTAATGAAACGATTGTCATCTACGTTCAGTAGTCTGAACCACATAATCTGCATCACTCAATTTCTTCTCAATGGCATAGGATCCTGAAAACCGAACCGACCGAGAAGAACAGGGTACCGGTGACAACACTAAAACTTTATTTCCTGATTGTCGAGACCAGAGAACAACCTCTTTATCGAATTGAGCTTTCATGGTCTTTTGAGAGGCAGTCAGATTTTCTCTTGCTAATGCACAGGCAACATGTAATCGCTTTCTAACTTGACTGACATAGTCCAGCACATTTCTGGGACCAGGGTCAATGAACATCATCTGATCCTTCAATACCTTTGGACCACAAACACTAAGACCAAATACCAAATTGGCTGGACTAAACCTAAAAGATTCTTGTATGCTTTCACATATAGCAAATAACACATGGAATTTCTTCATCTCAATCCTTACTGGCGTCAAAGCAATATTTTCGAAGCATAGATTTCAGAGTTTGATGCCAAAATTCCAACACACTCTGATTCTGGGGATGATAAACACTGGGCACCTTGTAATTTATGGTGAGAGTCTTAAGGATCTGAGAAAACAGTTGGACAAGAAATTTGAACCTTGATTGGTTTGTACTACTTTAGGCAGGCTAAATGTTGCAAATAATAACACTTGGGATCTAAAAGGATTTGGGGACACCATCTGAATCACAGAACTCCATACGCCATCCATCCCATTTCTGTGCACCCACTTACGTAACAGGAGTCCTTCCTCTACAAAGTAAGCAACATTCTGCATGTCAGCTTGCTCTTGGGTCACAACCGAAGAAAAACATTTAACTAAGCTAGGGTCCCCCTTTTGAGTATTTTCAGGAGTCACTGGCAATAAAAAGTCACTAGTATCTTCTGCTGTTGCTGGCTGGTTTAACTTACACTCTTTCACAAGGCACTGGGGAGATACACTGGACATATTCTCTGTGCTGAAGATCGTGCTAAACACAGAATCAACTAAATCAATCCCAGTTGATGTGACTGTGCTCGAGTCACCACACAGGCTGGAAAAGCAGTAAATCTTGTCGAGAGTGGTGAATACTTCAACACTGGGAACACTATACCTCCCGCAATGTAATTTCCCATTACCAAAGTGATTTATTTTATGGGGAGAGAAGGTTGTAGCCCAACTTTAAAACACCCACTAACTAAATCTGAATCCAAATGGACACTGGCATATATCCCATCTCAATACGTTGTACCAGTACACTATACCTACACGATGAATCATCTGACTAAGGGAACACGTCCGCGAGGATCACAGACTGCACCGTATCTCAGTATACAAATGGTAACCTTGAATCTGATCTGCAGAATATGAAAGAGTCGTATCTAGGATCACTGATGGGGGAGGAACCACTCACACAGCTAGATCCAACATACCTGAGATAGAGAGAGAGGGGAAAAAAAAGAGAACAACCAACACCACTTACACACATAGGTGGGGACGTAACACGTGTCTTTATGCCAGCTATCTGTGGATATCTATGGATGGCTTAAACCAGGGCCTAATTGGGTAAATGGTCACAGCTGAGTGTATCCCTTCTAATTAATTAAATCAATTAATTTATTTATTAAACTAATGCATACACTTACTAACCTACACTCAGAAATGTTTACAAAATAAAATCTGTTATATAGTATTGTCTATTATATTGACTATTGCATTGTCCTAGTGAAGGTGTAGCACGCTGACGTGCTTGGTTCAGAAATAATCGGCAAATACACTTCTCCGGCTCTCTTGCCGGCTTTATTTCGAAAAACAAAAGAAATAACAAAACACTCTTCAGGGATCCCCTTCACGGGTTCACCCCAAACACAACAAACTAAAATAACAAACTAAAATAACAAACTAACCAAATACCGTACTTAACAATTAAATGGAATTTCTTCTGTCCCTTTTTCCCGGCTTGACTCTCGCTCTTCCCTGCGCTTTGGACGCTGTTCTCCTGTCCGACTCCTCTCCCGACTTCCAGCACCTACTGATGGATCACAGGTAGTTAAATGCTGTTTGTAATTAGTGTAATCCTCAGTAATGCTGGTGGCCGTGCCCGGACCTCGAGACGGACGTGTGGCACACAGCTCCACCACCAGAACGAACTAAGGACTCGTTCGGCACACTGCCCCCCCCCTCCCCCAACCGGGAGAGGAAGTCGGCCGTGGCGTTCTGAGCCCCTGGCCGGTGAACCACCCGGTACCGAAAAGGCTGCAGCACGAGATACCACCGGGTGATTCGAGAATTGGTGTCCTTCATCCGGTGCAGCCACTGGAGGGGAGCATGGTCAGTGACCAAGAGATAGAACTGAAGGGTCAGGACAGCCCACCTGATGGCAAGACACTCCAATTCAATGGTGCTGAACTGACCCTCCCTGGGGATGAGCTTCCTGGTGATATAGATGACAGGATGCTCCACCCCGTCCACCTCCTGGGTCAGCACAGTTCCCATGCCATGCTCTGACGCGTCCGTCTGAAATACAAAGTCTTTGGAGAAGTCAGGGTTAACAAGCACAGGTCCCCCGCACAAAGCCACTTGCCACGAACGCCGTCTGGCACTACTCCATCCACCGGACCTGGTCTGGAATCCCCTTTTTTTGGTGAGGTCCTTCAACGGGCAGGCCAGGTCGGCGAGGCTGGGAATGAACCGTCGATAGTACCCAGCTAACCCAAGGAAAAATCTCACCTGTTTTTTCGACTCTGGCAGGGGACAGATGGAAACGTTTTGTTGATAAGGGGCCGAATTCTGCCCCCACCTAAGAGTAAGACCAGATACCGCACCTCCTGCCGCCCAATCGCACATTTTCCGGGGTTTGCCGTGAGACCAGCCCCACGCAAAGCACCCAGGACCGCTCGCAAGTGCTGCACATGCCGTTCCCAATTATTAATGTAAACAACGTCATCGAGATAGGCGATGGCATACTCACAGTGCGGCCGGAGTACGTGGTCCATGAGCCTCTGGAAAATGGCTGGTGCTCCGTGAAGCCCAAAAGGCAAAGTGACAAATTGGTACAAACCTATCGGAGTGGAGAAAGCCATTTTTTCCTTAGACATCCGAGATAGGGGAATCTGCTAATAGCCCATGGTCAAATCCAGTGTCGTGTAAAAGCGAGCAGTGCCCAGCCGATCCAACAGCTCATCCACCCGAGGCATGGGATAAGAATCAAACTTTGAAAACTGCATTGACCTTCCTGTAGTCAACACAGAATCTCAACGACCCATCCAGTTTAGAAACCAACACCACCGGACTGCACCAATTGCTGTAAGATTCCTCAATTACTTCCATATCCAGCATTTTCTCAGTTTCTTCCCGTAGCACTTTTTTCTTGTGCTAAGATACGGCCAAGTCCGAACCATGGTGCCCGGCGGGGAATGAATATGGTGCTCTATGATGTTAGTACGACCTGGCAGAGGGGAAAACAAATTCACGGACCAGTTGACGGACCTCTGCGCTCTGGGACGAGGACAGCTGGTTACCTAGGGACACCGGGAGACAAATCAAGGACCTAGCGTCAGGACCTGAGTCGTCATCCCGGGAGTCTGGTGCCGCCAAGTGGACCGAGTCAGCAGAGTGTCATAATTTCAGCAGATTAAGGTGATAGATTTGTCGCGCTCCACCTCGGTTACTGCGCACCACCTCATAGTCAACCTCCGCCACGTGCCGTGTGACCTCAAAGGGCCCTTGCCACTGTGCCAACAATTTGGAGCTGGACGTGGGGAGTAAGACCAGAACCATATCACCCAGGTCAAAAATGCGTAGGTGAGTCCCCCTGTTGTATGCCGCACACTGTCTGTCTTGGGCGACTAACACATTTTCCTGTACTAATTGGCCCAAAGAGTGCAGTTTTGCTTGGAACTCCATGACATACTGCACCAAGTTCTTACTGGGGCTCGGACCCTCCTACCACGTTTCCTTAATGAGGTCCAACACGCCCCGCGGGCACCTACTGTACAACAATTCAAAGGGGGAAAACCCCGTGGAGCCCTGGGGAACCTCCCACATGGCGAACAACAGGGGGTCAATAATTACGCTTATCGTCCTGTATAAATTTTGCCAACATGTATTTCAATGTGCGATTACACCGTTCCACCAACCCATCTGTCTGCAGTTGGTAGATACTGGTTTTAATCGGTTTTATCTTGCAAAGTGTATACAATTCCTTCAATGTACGTAAAAATAAAGGCGGTGCCCTAGTCTGTGAGAATTTCTTTTGGGAAACCGACCCGGGTGAACAGGGACCAAAAAGGCATCCGCAACACTCTTGGCATTGGCGTTGCGGAAGGGAAAAGCTTCCGGATATCGAGTCACATAATTAACATTAACCAATACAAATCGGTGCCCCTGTGCACTTTTATCAAACGGACCAACGAGATCCATGCCAATTCGATCAAAGGGGATCTCGATTAACGGTAAAGGGCACAATGGTGCTTTTGGTATGGCTGGTGGGTTAATTTTCTGACACTCCGGACACGCCCTACACCATCTCCGGACGTCGTTCCGAAGGCCAGGCCAAGAAAACCATTCCGTGACTCGGTGCTCTGTTTTGTCCCACCCCAAGTGTCCATCAGGAGGACCGAGCTCAGCAACTCGCACCCGGGCTTGCCGCAGCGTCTCATCCTGATCCTGTTCCAGGGGAAAATCTGCCACCCTGGCGAAAGATGGGAAGTTAGTCAGGTCCTTTCCCCAGCCAGCTGGCGCCACCCGTGCCTCACGTCCCGGGTCAACCCCTCCTCGTGAAGAGAGCCCTTCCCCCTGGTTGTCCTCTGGGTCCCCGGCGGCGACCAGCGGCGCCCTCACCTGCCTTATCCGTTTTCCCCCGAGTCCTACCCGCAAGAACCTCCCTCAAAAGTGCACGAAAGCCCGTCCAATCATGACCGAGAACCAGCGGGTAGGGGCTGCGGGGACAAAAGACACCTGTGCCAACGGATAATAATGCATGTCACCGTGTACACAGCGGATCCCCACCTCCTTTCCCTTAACCAATGCCTCGGGTGGAACCAGACGCTGATGCACTAGGGAGCGATAACACCCTGAGTCCAGGAGCCCCCGGACTGTATCCCCCGTGCACTCACCGGTACTATGGTGGTTCCACTGGGTTAATTGCTCATCTGACAAAATGTGGTGATTGCAATAAACATGGTTAGGGGGGCAAGTATATGGTGGGTCAAAAGGTTAGACAACAATAAACAAGGTTTGATGTGCAAATTATATGGTGGGATGATGGGTTATCTGATGGCACTGGAGCCAACGGGATGTGTTCTGCGGCAAACAAAAAATAAACTGCTCCAGTACCACAGGTTCCAGTACCTTGTCAACGTCCTGGTCCTCCGAGTGAGCCACCGCGTGCTTCAGTCGTTCAGCCGCTGTGACAATGCCATGGGGTTGCCCGCCTTCGCCAAAGCGAGAGAGCGGAACCGTTTCCGGTGACCCTCCGCTGTCAAGCCGACCCGGCTCATGATTGCTTGGCAAACCGTGTCATATGGTCCCGACTCGCCCGGGACTGCCTGTGCGGCTTGCAGTGCCTCCCCGGATAACAGGGCACCCAAGCATAGAGCCCACTGTTGTCGAGGTCACTTTTTCGCTCAAACATGCCGAGGAGGGTTTCTGGGTCGTCGGTGGCTCCCATCTTGGCAATTTTGACGGGGCTGGCCCCCTGGCTGAGGTGAAGGGACTACTGGATGCAGGAGCGTTGTCAGGGCAGCCCTGTCAGCTCCCCAGTCTGTATGTACCTCCTGCAGGCTTTCCTGTAAAACCGCTGCAGGGCTTGGTGCTGTTGTTCCTGCATCAGGGTCAGCTGCTGCACCAATTGGGTGAGAGGAGAAGGCTCCATGATTGCGGAAGTGTTATCCCGATTAGATCCTGGGTTTCTGCACCACTGTAGCATGCCGACGTGGGGGACAGAAATAGGATTAATTTAGCTAAAATCCAAATTATGATTAAAAAGTTTTTTTAAAACATAGCAGGTAGAGAATTCTACTTATTAGTGGAATCAATTAGGATAATGTAGGAAATAATTTTTGGTTCTTCTGACTTACATAATGGAGTGAAAAAGTATTTACCTTGATTAAAGGGTAACCAACAAAACTTATTTCAACTCTTCAAGCCTACTTTGGAGAAAAAGTGCTTTTACACAGAGCATTTCACAATCTCATGTAATTTCAGATTTTTCTAACTGGATGCCCCTGATTAACCAATATAATGTACAATATGAAGTTCCACAATTAGATGGAAATGGTCTTCATTTATTATAATAATGTATTTATTTATTATATGGAGGCTTAGCAGGAGCTTGTGTGAAATAGCAATTAACAATTTTAACAATTTTAACTATGAAGTTCATACTCGGCCATGTATAAATATAAGACTGGATCTCATTTGTTCTTTCATATATTTGTTCAACGTACACAAAGTTGTGAATTAATGAGACTGTACTAAATGATAAAGCATAGACAATATTTCACTGAAAAAAGTGTTATGTCTTACCAAAGTTAAAAAACAATAATCCTACCGGTCTGACTTTCTGTTAAATAAATTATGCCTTGCGATAGAATTCATTATATATTCATTACATTTTTTAAAATTTATTTATTTTAAAATTTCCAAATCCTCACAAAGTAGAATGCTAGACTGCTGCTTCATCAACTGCAGCTGTCTGCATGGTGGTCACAAACATTTCACTTCCCTGGATCCAAATTTGCGGGACCCAAATCAGGTAAGGAAAGAATAGGGGTACTCGGTTTCAAAATAATATATTAATATTATTTTCCTATGTAGGAATTATAAGTGATTTATATCCCAAATATTCTGTCCAGATCTACAATTTTCAGTGCTGTGTCTCTCTGTTTTTTATTTTACTTTCCAAAAGTTTCTTATCCGAAACCTTAGACTTTGCATAAACTTCTGCAGTATTAATTTGTCTACTGAGTTTGCATATTTTAATATTCAGTTGTACATCAAAAGCGACTCTCTCCTTTTGGTGATTGTATTGTATATTGTAGCAACTAGATGTTGCCAATTGTATAAATAGGAAAATTTACCAAATAATATGAGTCAGTTGACTTTTAACTTTACCCCCTGTTTTGCTGTGCTTATTTTTGCGTTTGCATCCTCTCCGTTTTCCTTAGCTCTGCAGTATCCGTTTCTAGTATGCATCTTGTTTCTGTCTTTATTGGGAAAAAGCGGGGTATACTTACACAAAACATAAGTATACCCCGCTTATGTGTTTTATAGATTTTTATTGGATTTGGTTTAATTGTTTTTGCTGGAGGCTAGAAGCTGGGGTTTCCTGTCCCATCTGGCATGTTTGCAGTATTTTGCCTTTGCTGTGCAGAAATCTGGTACTCGTGCATAGTAACATCTGCTCAGGACTGACCCTGAGTCCATCTCTCGCTTCCTTATCCAGCATTGTACAGCTGCTTACCGATGCTGAACTTCTACTGCAATCCCAGTCTTATCACTCACAGCAGAGTCGGTTCCAGCTGCCAGGTCTCAGTGTTGATTTCACCCCACCCCCCTCCCCCTAACACCCAGTTATCACTGTGATGGTAACCAGGGTTAAGTTTTTAGGAGACCCTATGCAACCATTTACTCTGGGTTCTTTATTTGAAGCTGTTAAAAATATTATTTACTAGCTACATTTCATGGCGTGATATGCAAAGACAGTAGCCAATTTTGCCCTGCTTCCACTGCACCGTAGTAAAAAAATTTTTTTTCATTTATATAAACTAAATTAAACTAAATCCATCTATCAAAGAGCAGTTTGCATCTCAAACATATAAATGTTCATCCCAAACATATAATGGGTTCCCTTTATAATTTTCAGTCCTCACCCACTCTGTTCCTTTGGAATGCCAACATGCATATATATTATTTTTGAATAGATTAAGCTTTAACATTTCATATAATTTGTCATTAGACTAGTGAACAGCAACAACACTGAGAAATGGACTCAAACCTTTAGAATCAAAAATCCTCAAATCCCCCCCAAAAAACTTGCTGCACATTGTGTGGATTATGAAGGGAGAAGGGAGTTATTATTACTTACAGCTAAGTTTGTGTAAAGTGGTTAAAATAGTGTAATATTGTTAACATAATGTTTACAAGCTATCTAGATTCAATTTCTTTTAGAACACTTTCCATTGCACATTATCGTATATACATCTGTGCAGCATATGGCAGTAGGAGCACTGGTGGGTGGATATCCACGAGGAACATCTTCAAATCATGCTGAATGTTGTTCTTCTGGGGAAGGCAATCCAATTTATTTTTCTATAGCTTGACTGACATAATATTGATAGGACGCATGAGTGCTCTTTTGAATATAACACCTGTAAGTAAATATCAGTGCATGCTGAGAAGATAAAATGCTATCAGCAAACTGTCAAAAAAAGCAATGGAGCTGCTGATTTGCCATATTATCGCTGTCTCACCGTATATTGGCATCCCTTTGCTACCTCAACAGTTGGACTTCCTTAACTCCATGAGCCGACTGGCCTACATCTTTTAAACGGTGTTAGCTATTGGAGAACAAAGCAGCTTTGCTTCATCTCCTTGAGCACAGCTGGTTCTCACGAATGCCCACTGGCTGCTGGTCTCCACCCTCTGTCACGAATGAAAGGCAGAGGAGACATCAGTGCAAAGTGCTTTCTCTGCTTTCTCCCCTGTCCACAGTAATGAGCTGTGGCACTTTTCTGCAGTCGGGCTTGGGTACTAGACAATACTACACACACACTGTTGGCGGGGGCATTGAAAAATCAATGCTAACTGGCAGAGAGATGCACAGAGATTACTTGCGAAAAAGTTAAAGGTCTGCAGTGTCCTTATTACTAATTCATGAAGATACCAAATTGGGGGGAAAAGAAAGAAAAAAAATTCAATGTGCCCTTCCCTATATATGCCTAAAATACTGTAGCGTTTTTCAGAGTGTTACTTCTCTGCGCGGATTCAAGCACAAGACCGACACCGTTTAACAGGAATCAATGCTCTTTATTTCACACATGCGCTTACGACCGCCGTAACAAAGGCAGAACTGGCAGTGCAAAAGAACTGACAGGCACACAGAAACACACAGTAAGCCCTCACTCGCTCTAGCGAACACGCCCGCGGTGAGGGAACAGAACCTCGCCCAAACGAACTCATATTACAAAGACAAACAATACAACATATTTGCCGTCAACAATAAACACAACCAGCACATAGAACACGCTATATACACGGTTAAAGTCTCGGGAGCCAGGCTTCCCAGCAGCCCCCGCGGGAATGGCTTTAGCCCATTGGCGGGGGAAGCGCTCCTAGCCATCCCCGCTACAATACCTTGCCTTCGATTCACCCATTGTGAGGGACTGTGGGTGCTGTACAGGGATGCGTTTCCAGGAACTTGACCTTGTTGACTATAGCCAATATGGGTAGAGGACGAGAAAGCTAACATAACGGCTTCTGTTTTTTCATCACTGGTCCCATGGACACACTTTGAGAACTTTGAATTAAAGATTCCCTCTGAACAATAGATATTGTAATGGAGATGGAACGGCATCATCGCCCCTCTCAATTAATGCGGTCCGTAGGGGCTGCTGGGAGGTTAGAAGAAGGACTGTAAATAGTTCATTAAGTGTTTGCTAATTGTTATGAATTGATTATGTTCCGTGTCATTGTGTACTGTTGCTGAATGTCTCCTGTTCCTGTACATTTGATTTGTCTTTGGTTTCCCCACCCTGAGTTGGAGTGTTCGGGCTCTGAATGGCTCCCAGCATTTTCACTATGTTCAGGGAGTTATTTCTACTGCCTTTCTATGTGCATGTATGAAATAAAGTGCACGTTTTCTTTTCAAACGGTGTCTGAACCCAGAAGGGTTGGTAACAAACCAAAACTATTACAATATGCAATCACTCCACATGTGCCATGTTAATTTACAATCAATGGTGACAGGGATGAGAAGGGTTCTCGCAGTCTCCTCAGTCCGTTCACCAACGGGCAGTATACTCCTCACATTGTCACAATTTCAGTATATTATTTATTGTTATCCATTATAATTTCATGCATGTCACTAAACTATGCCGTATCCGTTGGTATAATCAAGTCTCCCCTACCACTTTTCTCTCTGCAGCCTTGGGTCATATAACTTGCCAGATAACTAAACATTCTCCAAAGGACCAGTATGGTTGATTTCAGTTTTTCTTTAAAGAATACATACAGTAGATCTTTCAATGGCAGTGTATTGATGCAGTTGCGGCTTGGAGTATAAAAACTGTTATATTGAGGATATGATGTATAAAAGGGCATTGGTTATACATGAATAAATATAAATGTCACCAAATACTCAAATACTTTTAACTCAGCTATAAAGTTAATAATAACTTTTTTGACTGGTAGGGATATTATTGCAACACTAGTGTTGACATGGAAAAAAACTGTAAAACTACAATAGGATGTGGGAACTCTTCAATCCTAATGATGTTAATGTTTTTATTTCATTACCAATTCCTCTGGTATCACTTCCAGAACATATTTGTAAATATGTCAAGTCTTAGTTTTTTTCTATCTTACAGTATGACGGGCTATCATTTGCTTGTCATCTGAATTAATTCCAGTGCTGTGGGTTATCCCTTTATTTCACGTCAAAGGGTTGAACTGACATCACTGACTCACCATCTGGCTTCTCTGGTTAATGCTCCCAGCATGGTGGGGTAAAAATGTGATCACTTTATTTATAATGAAATTAAGAAAGAGATCAAAACTTTTTTTTTTGCATTGCATTACATTATTTTGAAGCAGTCTAAAATGATTTATCCTTTGTTATTAGTATTTTAAGTTAGTTACAGCAGATGTCGTCATCCTCTCTGTCTGCAGAGCAGCAGAAACGAGAGGTGATGAGGACGATGCATGACAGTATTTTCTGCTGCATTATATAATAATATATGATATAATAACTTATAATACAATAAGGTTTAACTTAAGTAAAAAAAAATCTATTGGTTATTGGTTTTATCATTCACTCAGCAATATCTTTATTGACGTAAGTGGCTTGAAATACAGTGGACAGACTATGTTTTCCACAATACTTGTTGCTGGCAGCAGGATTAAGCAGGCTGGTTCTGCAAGTGCAGAGACGGTCTCCCGTCACCCCCTAAAGGTAAGTAGAACTGTTGTATCTGTGTGTGTGGGCTGAACGCAGGTCGACGATTTTTTACCTCATTGCTTTGCAGAAAGGACTGTATAGAATAGCGGCAAGCAAGGGACAGCGACTATTCCTGTCTGGCTTCACCCCACCCTGTGTTTGTGTTGTGGCATGTGGTGTGGGCCATTATTGTTTTTCTTTAAGCCTGTCAGGGACACTATTGGCTGAGGCACAGCTGTTTGTTATTTGTGTGTTCTATGTTGTGTGTTATGGTTCTCTATTCCTTTGTTTCCATGTTTTATTTATATTTTGTTTCATTATTTCTACCAACCCTGCATGTTTGTCTCCCTCCTGTAAGGGTAGCTGGATGCAGGCCTGTGGCTGGGGCATTGGCAGGGATGTGTTTGTGTGGGTTACTGTGTTGTCTGCAGTGTAGTTTGAGTGTGATGGCTTTTGTATCTACCTTTTTTGTATTTCCAGTACAGAAAATGTTACGTGTGAAGTGGAGGCCTGAGGGTAGGTTAAGTCCATCCGCAGCATGGGTCCGTGACTTAGAACTGGACCTGTGAAAGCGGTTAGTGCCGTAGTTGGAGGAGCAGCAGGAAGGAGTTACTATCTATGCGGGAGTTATGCAGGAGCAGTACATGGGCAATGCAGCTGTATCCAGTGTATGAACTACAACTTTTAGTTTAATTATTGTTATACCTTTATAATAAACACTTTTGTTTTGTTTTGCACATCCTGTCTTCGACTGTTGGGGTGGCAGGTGGATCCTACAAGCATTGACAGATGCATAGAAATTAGCTTGCTGAAGAAATTAGTTTGTCCTTAGTATTCAGTTTTATTGTTGTGACTATTTGTTTATTTACCTTTTTTTCACAGAGGCTAATTTGGCAGGAAGAATGCGCGTAGCAGCAGCATGGCAACAAATAATTAAAGCACCATAGTAACGTACCCTCAGCAAACAGCCTTAAAACAGCCCAAATTTTGTTTACACCCTAAAAAATGGCCTCAAATCATAAATCGAGTTTGTATGAATTCTGCTACACGAAAGAGACAGAATAAAGTTATTTTGTTGCCGCAAAGGGTGAAAATTCAAAAAATTTAAAGTGAAGATATCTGTCAACATTTATTACCAACTTAATGAGTCAATCATTAGAAATAACAAAAAATATATATTTTTTTTTAAACAAACACGCAAAGCTGTCAGTAAGACTAGTGTAGGGGACAATACCACCTACACTATCCTTGTAAACAGTGCAGGAAGGGAAATATCTCAATTTCAAATTACTAATCCAACAAGTGCCAGATAAATCTGGTTTCCACCCGATTAGCGTAATTGAAAGACACACAAGTACTGGGCAGTGTTTTTAGCTGTCTGTTTAAAAAGAAAACCCCCACGGGGTCAATTGGAACAAACTTGCTGAGTAAGTATGGAGCTTCATATTATGTTGCGTACCCAGTGGAAAAGAGAAAACTAAGTGGGACAAAGTTGGTGGACTAACTGATCCCCAGCTTTAGTACAATACCAAGGAGCAAGCACTCTTGTCGTTATAACAAACAGAACATTTCAAATATTAGTTATGTATTGCGGTGATCCTACTATGAGGACCTTGCAGTGATACACTGCATTTGGAGCTGGAGGCCGGTGTGGCCAGAACCCTTGGGACAGTCTGTTGCTATATACCGAGACATACTGTGACACGTGTGATGCTATCGCAAGGGGAAGGAAATAATTTAATCAGTATGACATTCTTGTCAGTTACTGATAATCAGTTTCAGAATACACAGTGCATCACAGTTTGATGCATATGGGGCTGCGTGGCCACAGACCAGTCAGGGTGCCCATGCTGAACCCGGGCCACTGCCGAAAGCTCCTACAATGGGCGCTTGAGCATCAGAACTGAACCACGGAGCAATGGAAGAAAGTGGCCTGGTCTGATGAATCACGGTTTCTTTCACATCACGTGGATGGCCGGGTGTGTGTGTGTCGCTTACCTGGAGAACACATGGCACCAGGATGCCCTATGGGAAGAAGGCAAGCCGGCGGAGGCAATGTGGTGCTTTGGGGAATTTTCTGCTGGGAATCCTTGGGTCCTGCCATTCATGTGGATGTTTCTTTGACATGTACCACCTACCTAATCATTATTGCAGACCATGTATGCCCTTTCATGGCAACGGTATTCCCTGATGGCATTAGCCTCTCTCAGCAGAATAATTGCGCCCTGCCACAAAGCAAAAATGGTTCAGGAATGGTTTGAGGAACACAACAACGAGTTCAAGGTGTTGACTTACCCTCCAAATTCCCCAGATCTCAATCCAATCTAGCATCTGAGGGATGTGCCAGACAAACAATTCCGATCCATGGAGGCCCCACCTCGCAACTTACAGGACTTGCTGCTAACGTCTTGGTGCCAGGTACCACAGCACACCTTCAGAGGTCTAGTGAAGTCCATGCCTTGAGGGGTCAGGGCTGTTTTGGTGGCAAAAGGAGGACATACACAATATTAGGCAGGTGGTCATAATGTTATGGCTGATCAGTGTATATGCTTTGCATTTGTGGCACCCAAAGGATGACAAAAGAAAAAATAAGAATTTTGACTCTGATAAAACTAAATGGGTCCCGCTGTACACTCACATGGATAAAGAGAAGAACAAAAGAAATGCTTTGACAAAATATAAATTAACTGTTTAAACTTTGCTGTAATCTATATATATATATATATATATATTGTGGTGCGGGAATGGGCGTCCCCACCCCTGCACGAACCCTGGTGATACCCTGAGGAAACGTCAGGACCGGGGACAGTGCCAACCGAGGTTCCTAATCTTTCAGCTCCCCCTCTCCACACTCAGGCATGGACAGCCCCAAGGGTGCCTCATTATTCCATCAGGCAGCCAATTACCTTAGGGAAGGGAGGAACAGCTGACGGCTACAACCCTAATTGGCTGCCTCCCTTTAAAAGGGCCCTGCAAGGCTCAGAGAGGAGTCTGAGAGGAGTGTGAAGTCTTCAAAATGGGTTGTATAGAGGGAAACAATGGGTAGGTTAACAATGGATTCCCTGCACCTGCCTTGTACCCAATCTTGTTGCTTTAATGTTATTTTAATTTCAGTGTAATTTAATTCCACACCCAACAACCAACACTACCATTACCATAAAATACCCCTAAACATACTGTAGGCATTCCCCTGAACTTTTGAAAAGGCCAATGATAGCCGAGGAGATAAATGGAGGCGACTATAAACATAAGTAGGCTGTAGGACATTATGGATGTCTGCAGAATTATGGATTTAAGTCGTATTCTACTCTAGATATTTGACTGGTGGTTCTTTATATATCGCGTGAAACAAAACATTACTAAACTAAATTTATGTAATGTATTTTGTACCATACTGCAACCAGATTGTTTTGCCCTCATTCAGTTTTCCTCTCATTGCCCTCGGGATTTAGGCTGCACCATGCAGACAATATGATCTAGGTGCAGGTGAAGATGGTCCAATTACCATTTGCACGTGGATTTTGAAGAGGGATCCACAGCCCTCCCCCCCACTAGTCCACAACAATAGATTAAGGATGCCCAACAAATTCTCTGTGGCAGAGGAATAGGAGAGCTGTAGAGATCACTTAAGGAAGAAATATCACATATGCAAACATTTCCGTGAAACAATTCAATTTTTTAATTTCTAAAATAATTACAGCTGTCATTCACTCCTTGCGCAAGAGAATATTGTTTGATGAGAGTCACATTAGTAGCTAGTATTTATACATTGATCTGTATGGAATATTCTCAACAATATATTTTGGGTAGTGGTGAGTTAACTGACTACCACAGCCTCTCTGTATTGAGGGAAAATGTAATTTAGTAACCATTGTTGCATTAAAACAAACAGGACACGCCCATTTATCATGTTTTGCCACTTATAACTTCAAATTCCCCTCACCAGGAACCGGAATTAGGACCATAAAACCCCGTTCATACAGTATATAACCCACCAGCGACTAATACATCACTCTCTCCAGCTG
Source organism: Hiodon tergisus (assembly GCA_025775045.1). Lineage (NCBI taxonomy): Eukaryota > Metazoa > Chordata > Actinopteri > Hiodontiformes > Hiodontidae > Hiodon > Hiodon tergisus. The sequence goes on from JAOVYW010031263.1 coordinate 20,381, forward strand.
CAGTTCCCAGCCCGGCAACATGGAGATACCAGCTCTGTGACCTTTGTTACGACCCCCAACTCTAACCCAAAAGCCTACCAATCAGGGTTCATGTGCAAGGATTGAAAATTGAAACATCACGGATTCCTCATAATTGCGTCCCAAAAGCGGCTGTCTTGAAAGTGGGTAATCGTCTCACAATGCACCATTTGCCAGTAGACAAACATGGAATCAAAAGGTTCCCAGATGGGGAGCGTGGTTCTTTAGCCAGGTAGGACTTTAGCCAGGTAGAAGGACATTTCTTGTGCAGTTTGTGGCCAGACTCGAGGAAACCTCTGGATTCGTCCCAGACGACTTTGACAAAGCAACAAAGCAATAGTGAATCGTAGCATCTGGATCTTTTTTTCGTATCCGGTTATTCGAATGCCTGATATATATGTATACCGTGTATACTCTATGCTAAGTGTTTAGAGATTAATTAATATTCTCAGTGATTTTATACTTACCTTTTTTCTTATGAATGTATATTTGTGTTTATAAGTAAAATACTTAACATGAGAGTCAAATTGTATGGTTATATTCCTATGGATCTGTAATTACTCCTGATAGTTAATTGAAGATTTTGTGGAGATAACCATTCCCCTGACTGAGCTGCTCAGAAAGGACTAAACCTTGCCTTGCCTAACCAGACAAGGATAAGGAGTTTTTCCAGTGCTGTCCTCTCACGAAAATATGACTAAGACAAGCAAGTGGTTGTAAATGCTAGTAAGCCACTGAGCAGTGTCGAGTTAAGGTTCGTAGACTGTGAGAAGGGTCTGCTTGCTACAGTATGGGATGTGGAGCATTTCCCCAGTTACACTGGAGGACAGAGGGGGATTTTCAAGACTTGCCACCAACAAGATTTTCGAGACTTTTCCTTTCTTAACAGCCAATGACACAGTGAGGGCAGAATCTCCAATAGTCGAAATGCGGCCTGGATGATGGCCCTTCAGGGTTATGAGGCTGAGGTAATATATGCCCAAAACCACAAGGGTCAAGGGTTGGCCGCTTGCCATTAGAGTGAGAATGAGAGCCAGCACCCTGACACCCTGTCGGCCATCTGATCACCATTACTATGATGAGAACGTGTGCGCCACCGGGCTGCTGCTGGTGTCGTGTGGGCAAACTGCTCGGTCCATGAACCTTCACAATACCAGCTGGGGCCTATAACAAGCCAGTATGCAGAAAAAGCCTGTATACTCATCTTCTACAACAAGCCTCATGGCCTGACACAGTTTGTGGTCTGTTCCAATTCCAATTATACCCGACACAATTTTGTCTTCCACCTTCTGATGTAGAAACAAAATGGCAAGTAAAAGATGAGAAGAACTATCCCAGTTTGTCGCCGACCCTCAGAAACACCAGACTTTGCCAGGAGCCCTGAAACAGTCATGCAATCTTCAGCATCTATACTCCCTCAGGCAATACCACTGCCTCGAAAAGGTTCTCCTAGTCTATGTTCCCCAAGACCAGCAGCCCCGATGATGGGTTGTTCCAACTCAAACAGGGGCTCTCTCTCCTTATAGCCTTCCTGGATGCCTCGGCGATAGGGAGCTATGTCCCTTCGAAGGAGAGAGCTGCGATGGGAGAGAAGTAGGATAGAAGAGAGTTAGAAAAAGTGTAGTCTTTAAGGAAAAATGTTGTTTATGTATCTCTGTGAGTCAGCGCTGGAGTTGAAAGTATTGGCTAGGGGTGATAGTCGATGTTATCACCTGGTTCTGGAGAGAGGAAAATTAGTTTGGACTGTGCAAAGTCCCTACAACACTGTGTATCAGTAGACTAGACACGCTGTGTAGGCTATACTGAACTGTATAAACAGAATGAAAATGTATTTCATTTTTAAAAAGAACATTTCTATGACCTTAAAAATTACCTGAGAATGTGGGTGTGGTTCTGCACACTGCCTACCATTACCTTGTTAATACAACTCTCAGCTTCCTTGATGTAGCCTTAGCACAGAAAGTCACAATAGCTAAGCTCTTTCGGCTACTATGAATGAAAAAAAATAGCACATAAGCCCATTGATGACTTTGAGGACTTAAATGGTAAAAGAGAACCTTTCAGGAGGCTTTTAGTATCACAAACCAAAAATGAAGACAACCAAAATAAACCCCTCTTCAAGGATCTCCCTAACGGGTTCGCCCTAAACATAAAATATTAAACTAAAATAACAACCAAAAAGTAATAAACTGTCAGTTTGGTAATTCCATCTTCTCTTCTCTTGTCTCAGTCCTCTGCCTTTTCTTTTGAGGGGCCAAAAGCATAGTCTTGTGGATGGGGTTAGTCCCCGCACCCCCTTCTGCAGAAGGTGAGTGCGGGTAGGGCTTGGGTGAAGCGGGTAAGGAAGGTGAGGGCACAGGCAGTTGCCACAGGAGACCCAGAGGACGATCCGGGGGAGGGTCCTTCCTCAAGGGGCAGGAGAGTACCCAGACCCTGACACTCAAGTATACATTGGCCATTGCTGATTCCTAGGCGCCATAAGAAAATGTTTTTCAGTGTGACTCATTGTAGCCCAAATTTTCAGATTACAGACAATTAAATTATTATTTTTTTTTAATTCTACCACCAAGACTGATGGGTTGGTGGAACGGTTTAATCACAGATTTAAAAACACGTTGGTAAAATTTATACAAGACAACAAGTGGAATTGGGATAAGATTATCGACCCCCTGTTTTTCACAGTGCAGGAGGTTCTCCTGGCCTCCACAGGGTTTTCCTCCTTTGAATTATTGTAGTATCACAGATGGTCGCAGGGCGTTTTGTTAACTCATGAAGGAAACATGAGGGAAGGGTCAAATCCCAGTAAGAATGTAGTGCAGTATGTCATGGACTTCAGAGTAAATACTGCACTCTTTCGGATGGCTGGAACGTGAACATTTGCTCTTGGCTAAAGGAAAACAAAGTGCTGTGTGCAACAGGGAGGCTCACTTGCGTCCTACTCCCCAGTTCTACCTAGAAATTGTTAGCGCAGTGGCAAGGACCCTTTGCGGTTATACAACACTTGGAGGATGTCGACTACAATGTTGTACACACTGACAGAGGAGGGCACGACAAATCTATCATCTCAATCTGTTGAAATTATGAGACACTGCCGACTCAGTCTACTTGGCGGTGCCAGCAGCCTGGGATGACAACTTAGGTCCTGAGGCTAAGCCTCTAATTTGTCTCCCAGCATCTCTAGGTAACCAGCTGTCCTCTGCCCAAAGCGTGGAGGTACATCAACTGGTGCGTGGGTTTGCAGATGTGTTTTCCCCTCTACCAGGTCGTACGACTATAGCCGAACACCATATAGATTCCCCGCTAGGTATAGTGGTTCGGACCTGGCCGTATCGTAGTCTCAAGCACTAGGAAAATGTGCTGCAGGAGAAACTTAGAAAATTCTGGAGATACGGGCAATCAAGGGATCCTACAGTGATCGGTGGAGTCCAGTGGTGTTGATTTCTAAACCAAATGGATCGGCGAGGTTCTGTGTTGACTATAGGAAGGTAAATGCAATATCAAAGTTGATGCTTATTCCAAGCCGCAGGTCAATGAGCTGTTGGATTGGCTGGGCACTATTTGCTTTTATAGGATGTTGGTTTTGACTAAGGGCAATTGGCAGATTCACCTGTCTCTAATTTCTAAGGAAAAGACAGCTTTCTCTCAGTTTGCACTAATTCGTCACTTTGCCTTTTGGCCTTCTCGGAGGGCCCGCGACCTTCCAGTGGCTCATGGAGTGCTCTGGCCCCACTGTGAGTTTGCCACTGCCTACCTTGATGACAATGTGCTGTATTTGCAAGCTGCCTTGAGTGCTTTGAGGGTGGCCGAGATCAAGGCGAACCCCGTCTAATATGCGATTGGGGGGAGGGAGGTAAAATCTCTGGACTTTCTCTTAGGTAAGGTCATTCCTCAGGTTGACTGGGCACTATTCCTAATTTCGCTGACCTGGCCTGACAGACTTCAACAAAAGGGGCGGTCCAGACCCAATCCAATGGACGGAGCAGTGCTAGATGGCATTCCTGGCGATCAAAGTGGCTCTGTGCTAGGGGACCTGTGCTGTGCCTGTGTTAACCCTGACTTCTCCTCTTTGTGTTGCAGATGGACGCATCAGAGCATGGCATGGGAGCTGTGCTGACCCAGGAAGTGGAAGGGGTGGAGCATCCTGTTGTTTACATCAGCAGGAAGCTCACCCCCAGGGGCCATCCTGACCCTGCGGTTCTATCTCCTGGGTCGCTGGTTGAAGGACACAAACACTCAGATCACGCAGAAGTGGCTGAGGATCACGTAATTGCAAACCTAATTTATCAGTGTGTCATCCCTCAGGGTAAACACAAGGGAGAACACTTCACCACAAAATATGAAGTGGAGGCTGAGGATGGAGATGACAGAAGGAAAGGCGGGATTACGGAACTGACAGTTTATTACTTTTTGGTTGTTATTTTAGTTTATTAGATTTTTTTGCGAACTCATGAGAGGGATCCCTGAAGAGTGGTTTATTTTGGTTGGCTTAAATTTTGGTTTGTGACAATAAAAACCTCAGTTGTCCACCAATTAATTTCGAATCAAGCACAAGCAGCATGCTACACCTCCGGTGAGGCACTCAAAATGATGTGACCAGCTGCAAGTGTTCTGTTTTTATTTCTTTACTTTCTTTTCTCCAACTGCAGTAGTCTTAGGAATCCCAGAGGGATGGCCGCCACAGCGCACAGAATTTGCGAAAATGTGCGGGGTGGGCCTTCCGCTACATTGTTATGGGAAATACATCAGCTGTACCCAATTGAGTGGGCTGCATGTATTATGGCTACTGGCTCAGTGCCCTCTAGTATTATAGGAAAGAGGACGAAGGGGCCGCCCACAGCTAATAAGATATTAGCTTTATAAGATATCATGTGAAATGTCTGCCTGTATAAACATATATACAGTATATTAATGCATATACACACACACTAAATCCATAGGCATCAATTTTGAGTTGGTCTATAACAGCTTCCCCTTATCTGGGAAGATTTTGGAGTGTGTCTGCTGGAATTTTTGCCCATTCTTCCAGAAGACCATTTGCCCGCAATCTCCATTCCAGTTCATCCCAAAGGTGTTCGATAGGGTTGAGGTCAAGGCTCTGTGTGGGCCAGTCAAGTTCTTCCTCACCAAACTCATAAAACCATGACTTTATGAACCTTGCTTTGTGCACTGGAGCACAGTCATGCTGGAACAGAAAAAATGGCCTTCCCCAAACTGTTAGTTCTAGAAGCATAGTTAGAAGCATAGAAAGTTAGAAGCATAGAAATTTCCAAAATATCTTGGTAAGCTGAGGCATTAACATTTCCCTTCAATGGAACTAAGGGGCCTAGGCCAACCCCAGAAAAACCACAACATAGCATTATCCCACCTCCACCAAACTTTACAGTTGGCACAATGCAGTCAGGCAGAAAACATTCTCCTGTCATTTGCCAAACCAAGACTCGTCCATCAGACTGCAGATAGAGAAGCATGATTCGTCACTCCACAGAACACGTTTCCACTGCTCCAGGGTCCAGTGGCGGCGTGCTTTACATCACTGCATCCGACATGTTGCCATGTCACAAAGACGCTTTACATAGAGAAATATACAGTATGCCCCAGGCCTGACCCCCCAAAAGCATGCCAGTGGCAACAGTGGCAAGGAAAAACTCCCTAAGCTTGCAGGAAGAAACCTTGAGAGGAACCCGGTTTAGTGGGGGAGCCCATCCTCTGCTGGCTGGCACTGGGAGTTAAATTAAAGAATTTAAATGTCCAAGATGTGAGAGGCCCTCCGGTAGAGGAGTTTCACAAAAAAAAGAGTAATATGTGTTCGCACCACTGCTGGAGTCCTCTGGAACCACCCCCCAGGCAAGCCTGTCCGGCCTGCGCGGCCGGCACTGACCCTGCGCGGCACTGGCACTCACCTGGCGGATCAAGAGACGACAGACACGGCCACGGCCACGGAAGGATCCCAGGCCACGTCGGGGAGGCCACAGTACAGCTCCCCTCTCACGGAGCTGTCTGAGTTCCCCCTGGCCGCAGAGGAACAGTCGGGCCGGGTAGGGCGGTTCGCCACGGCGCAGCTGGAAGATCTGGCCCTGAATTTTGGCACTAGGCGCGGCTTGTTGTGTCGGGTGGTGCAGAAGGAGGGGGAAATCCGCGAGCAGTTGTTGGTTCCCAAGTGTTATGTCTCCCAGGTCCTTTACATGGCCCACTCCCACCTACTTGGGGTCCACTTGGGCATGGACAAGACCTGGGAGAGAGTGGTTGCCTGGTTCTACTGGCTCGACATCAAACGGGATATCACGGAGTATTGCACCGCCTGCCCGGAGTGTCAGCACACTCGATGGATATTGTGGGGCCTCTACCCAAGACCAGCAGGGGTCACCGCTACATCCTGGTCCTGCTGGATTACGCCACTCGCTACCCGGAGGCCGTTCCTCTCTGGGCAGTGTGGAAATATTATTTTTTAAGGTGCTTGAATTAATTAAGGGATAATGTGTGAGGATATATTGCATGATTAAAAGTATTAAACAATGTAAAGGGTGGGAAAGTGTGTGTGTGCTTCTTTTGTGTGCTGAGTTTCAGGTTACATCCAGAGGCTTAAGGAGAGGAGGGAGTCAGATAAAGGAGGAAGGGCCTCAAAGAACATCAGCCCATCAGAAGAAGACAACCATATCACCCAGGTCAAATGTGCATAGGTGAGTCCCCCTGTTGTACGCCGCACGCTGTCTTTCTTGGGCGATGAGCAAATTTTCCTGGGCTAATCGGCCCAAAGAGTGCAGATTTGCTCAGAAGTCCATGACATCCTGCACCACGTTCTTATTGGGGCTCCCGCCCGACTCCTCTCCCAACTCCAGCACCTACTGAGGGATCACAGGTCATTAAATGCTGTTTGCAAATAGCATGATCCTCAGTCGGTGCTGATGGGCGTGCCAGGACCTCTCCTGAGCGTGTACTCGAGACGGACGCGTGGCACATGTTCTATTATTATTTCCCTCATGTGCTTATGTTAACTTACCAGTGTAAAATTTGTGTGTAGTGACAGGGAATCCATGCACATTTGATTAACTGGACATAAACTAAGGGCTAAAGCAATAACACAGAAGACCCCTTAGTACACATTTTCTTTCATTGCTTGGGTTTGATGATTTGATGTCCATGATTCTGGAATTGTCAATGTCTGTTTTATGGTCACAAATCATGTACAATCTCTGTTGTTCAATGTGAAGAATGTTCAAGGTGAGTTTAATGAATTAATTTATGGTGAACGGTCAATTTTACTATTAATTGCGAAGGAAGGACTGTGAATTTTTTTCTTCTTCCTGATAATTAGTTAACATTAGTTAATTAGATAATTATTTGGTGCATAACAGCAAGCAAGTCTATCTAAGAAGAAATCTTTCTAAAGCCGATGCCGCCGCCTTCTCCTTTGCCTTCCCTTGACCTCCTTCAATTTTTAAGCTAGATTCTATGCCACCCAATTTAAAAGACTGTGCTCTCCCATAATCATTACAGTATTAGAAACAAAATCAAAGCTTGTAGTAGTTAATGTCAGGTACCTCTTGTAAGACGGTGCTTGTTAACATTACCCATGTGCTAGGGAGTTCAAATACACTTTAAGGTAGTTTAGTGTCTACTCACACAACTAAGTTTGATCATAAACTTGCATATAGGTTGGCTTGTGTTTCCCCTCGCCCTCTCCTGTAAATAGCCACATTTATTAACATGGAAACTGTTGTCGTCGCTAGCTCGCGTTGCGGAGACGGCTCAGCAACGTGTTAACGAAGGTCATGCCATAAGCCTGAGGACCCTGGCATGGATGACCACCCTCTGGGTTTTTTTTTCACTAACAGGTGTGTTGTTTTATCTTATCTGTCCCCCGGGCTGAAGGGGAGGCCTGGGAACAGTTTATTATTAGTTTGTTTCATGTTTGTGGTGTCTGCTACAGTTCTTTTTTAATACTCCTCCTCTTCCACAGCAATCTCCTTTCACTTCCCCTTTACTCACCAGGCTGGCATAGGTCTAGGAAATTTTGTTGGCTTAGTCGGACAGGCAGTGGGGAAGAACTGGTGGTGTTGCATGTTTTGTAGCGCTGGTATGCAGTTCATTTGATCTCATTTTGAAGCAAGTGTGTCTTTAAGGCTTTGTGAAGATGAGGGTGGACACATCTGACTTTCTGGTACTTTCACATAGTATGTGGTGTTAGAAGCACTGAGCTAAGGAACTCAGTGTTAAATTCACCAAACACAAAAAATTCAATAGTACCGGTAGTGCTTGATTTCGAAGTGGGGTTTCCATTTTGCTCCAAAACTATTCAAAGCACGGGGTACATGACTCCAAGTTCTTCTGTGATTTGTAAATGGTGCTGCTCCTGAATGTGAAACAGCTATGTGCCAGATGAGCACTGATTCAAGGACCTTCAGTGCCAGGGCTGTGGGAAACACATCCTTGCAGCCTGCGGGGAATGCCAGCCCAATGTCACAGGAAAAACGGCAGACAGAAAAGAAGACAGCAAACTGAACAAAGCACCTAGGAGTCACCAACACTCAAGAGATACTAACTGGAGCAGCAGTATTGCAGGGAATGAGATTTGTCTGGAGCTGTATTTTCTGCCAAAAACGTTACTATGTTTATGTATAGTTCATGCTAATAGACTGACAATGCAAAAGTTAATGGTAAAGGATGTACAATGAGCAGCAAGGTTTGAAAATAAGCTTGACTTAGTCCCAGGCATGAAAGCTAAGCTGCACCTGTCTGTAGATGCAGGCCTGGAAGTCTTTAAACCAAGGTATGTTCCATGTGCTATTAAAGAAACTAATGAAACTAGAATCAGGCAGGATAATCTCTGTAAAATATTACAGCAAATTATGTG
>JAOVYW010031273.1:4677-16997 GCA_025775045.1 Hiodon tergisus
GGGCCAGAGCGTGTTCCATCAGGGCTGCGCGGACACAGGGCCAGAGCGTGTTCCATCAGGGCTGCGCGGACACAGGGCCAGAGCGTGTTCCATCAGGGCTGCGCGGACACAGGGTCAGAGCGTGTTCCATCAGGGCTGCGTGGACACAGGGCCAGAGACACAGGGCCAGAGACAGAGCCAGTCCCAGCACATTATGATACTCCCCTAAGGGGCTCAGCCAGTCTGACACTCTGGGCAGAGTCACAGGTACAGGCATAGGTAACACATTCCCAAAAGAACACTAAACCCAAAAGATAAACCTGCTGTCCTCACTGATGTTAAGTCAGGACTGGGGGACACAAAAGAAGGAGAACTGAGATAGCGATACTGAAAAGCTCTTTTACAGATTGCCCCATCCCAGCACTCTCAAAGGTCTACGTTCTTAAAAACAGCAAGAGTACTACAATACTGAGCCAGATAAAAGAGATTTAGCTAACGAGCCTGTGATCAGCCAGCAGCCTCTTCACCGGGGCTTTCAGGTTATACCCCTTGATTACCACATCTTAGAGCTCAAGTTCTCCGGTAACAAAGCGAGAAAGTAATTTGCCTGTTGACCGGTGGCTAGGGTCAGTGGTGGGTGGCTGATCGCCAGGGTAAGAGGAGAAAATTATAGTAGACAGAATGATGGCTAAATCACCGGGGGATCTTTGTGAATGGAGTGGCTTAAGATTAACTTTGAAAATTGGTGATTGATTGTGTGTGTGTGTGTGTGTGTCTGTGAGTGTGTGTATGTGTGTATGTGCTGGTCTGTGTGTGTATTTCTGTGTATGTGTGTATGCAAATTGGCTGTTCTGTGTATATGGGTGTGTGCGTGTGTGTATGTGTGCATGTATGTGCTTGTCTGTGTGTTCTGGTGTGTGTGTGTGTGTATGTGTGTATGTATGTGCTGGTGTGTGTGTGTGTGTGTGTGTGTGTGTGTGCGTATGTGCTGATCCATGTGTGTATGTGTGCGTATGTGCTGGTCTGTGTGTGTATGTACGTATGTGCAGGACTCCTGGCTCTCCAAAACATTTTTCTCACCAATCACACTTCTTTCTCTTTGAAAGTTGTAGGTCCGTGAATGTTGAAAGCCTAAATATACAGATCAGCAGCACACTGGAAACATATTCTGTATCATTTGGACATATGAACATTTATGATATCAGGTTACTGATGTAAAACCAACCAAGAAAAAGTGTAGAAATCGTGTAGAAAACTACACTGCGTTGTCATCTAGCGGCTTGGTTTCACACAGGTGTCATAATTTTACTTCCCAATCACCTGGGCTGGGCATGTAATTCCCCTTTCCTCTCCAATGGGTGCTTCAATGGGCCCTTCAATGGGCCCTTCAAAAAAATAAAAAAATAAGAAAAATGATATTACACACATGAATGGAGTAAAACTGAATCAATAAAAGGGAAGGACATCTTCTGGTGCTTCACTTTTCAGGCCTTTAACCCCCCATCACAATTCCCTCAGCTCTTCCGGTTTATTCTGCCACAGAGAAATAGCAAGGCTGACCTTTATTTACCAAGCAGATTACCAGAATGAGAATCCGGCGCACACCTAGTTAGAGACAGAAGCCCCCTTGACTCACAAATCACCTGGCCCCTCCACTCCATCTTCCGCCTTTCCCTTTCTCTGGTCGGCCTAGTGTAGCCACCGATGGGCAGATGAGCCATTTATCCAGGGGATTTCAGTGCCTGCGCTGAGATAATAGCATTGGCCCGGTCTGAACCCCCTCGTCCCATCCTATTTTGAAGTAAAGAAAGTAGACTGCACACAGAAACACAGCACTCCAGCAAATGGGAGTTTTCTTATAGCAAATCAGAGAGGAGCCCGTTTCGCACTGATCTGAAGAATCGATTAACAACAACACTCTCACAGACAGACATGAATTTTTTGGACTGAGTGTGGTCCTCCAGCAGCCACAGTGGTGGGCGGAATTGCAAAGAGGCACCTGTCAGTCAGAAACAAAGATTCAGATTTGGGGGGGGATGCACCAACCAATAACTGGCAGAGGTGGACTGTAGGGTGCTCTTCACTTTGAGGTCATCAGCCATCTGACCACACTGGGAGATTAATCTGAATGTGTGTGCCCGCACCATGTGGCAGGGCCATGATGACTGGGCTGGAGACATACCTCACTGATATAGGACGCACATTGAGATGCTCAGAAACACACTCATACTCATCTCATCTCTATGCCCTGATTGCTGTGCCACTGACACTGCAGCCAACCCCGCCCCTCTCGTCGTCAGGGTCGGTCACTGAATCACGGCGTTGTCATTTTCCTCCTCCCTGGCACTCACGGCCCACTCCCTTCTCCGGCCAGCTCCCAAACTGTCCACCCGCTACGAAAACCAGGGCCTTAATAAAGGCTGTTAATCAGCCGAAATTCCCAGCGAGTGCTGATGGGTTCTCGCACGTGTCCACATATCTCCATGGCCAATGGCGTTGAGCAGAGCGGTGTTTTCTGAGAGTGAGAAACAAGGACAAACAATGCCATTACACTGGGCTCATGGCTCAGAGACACAGTCGTTTGGAGCAGATGAGAGTTGCTTTTCACAAGGAAATACACTTCTGATCAACACAGATGAGGGTGCTTCCTGCTAGCATTCTGATCCAGGCAAGCAGAAGATAACCTGGCTGCATGCTGAAGGATCGATTAACAACAGGTCTCCAGGTGGAGACGACTGGGAGATAGTAGCATCGTGCTAGCATGCTGATCCAGGTGGAGACGACTGGGCGATAGTAGCATCGTGCTAGCATGCTGATCCAGGTGGAGACGACTGGGCGATAGTAGCATCGTGCAAGCATGCTGATCCAGGTGGAGATGACTGGACGATAGTAGCATTGTGCTAGCATGCTGATCCAGGTGGAGAAGACTGGGAGATAGTAGCATCGTGCTAGCATGCTGATCCAGGTGGAGAAGACTGGGAGATAGTAGCATTGTGCAAGCATGCTGATCCAGGTGGAGACGACTGGGCGATAGTAGCATCGTGCTAGCATGCTGATCCAGGTGGAGACGACTGGGCGATAGTAGCATCGTGCTAGCATGCTGATCCAGGTGGAGATGACTGGGAGATAGTAGCATCGTGCAAGCAAGCATATTTCACCTTCCTATAACTGGTGTGGAACATGAGCACGCACAGTTTGGAATCCCAGCATGCACTCTTTTACAGGTGTGATTCCACAACAACTGCGTTATTCCACACACAAACTGGAAAGTGATATCCCCCGCATTATAGCTAAATAACATCAGCCTCCTCCAAAGTGGTCCACTGTCCTGAATAGGGTTGTTTTCTCATCTCAACCAGTAGATGGCGTGGATGCCTCGTCTCTGTGTTGGTGAAATACATAAGAGTACAGAATCTTTTAACCACACTTTTCAGTATGTAATGGGTCACATAGAGAATAACGAGCCATAGGGACACAACTGTCTGAAAGACCTGATTTTCCCAGGGCCTGAACAGAACAGTAGCAGCGCTCGTCTGCGTGCCTGCCTGCCTGCCTGCCTGCCAGTGTGCCGGCATGCATGTGGTCAGCCGACAGTCAGCCGGTCAGCCAACCTACTGATGACCGCCACTGGACAGGCCTAGACAGGAGTCAGCAGAAAACCGAGCCAAGATAGGAATTCTCAGCTGAAAGGCATGGGCTGGAACCCTATTGCTTTCTGATGAAGGTCAAGCGGCGTTGTTAGATTGGACACTAGGATTTTGTGGAGAAAACCACGACCTTGACTTCAGTGTATCAGTTGCTAACCCTCACATTCTACGCATTGGTCTTTCAATTCACAGTAAAATCAGTGGGATTAATCAGAGAGCGATAGAATAAGCCATTATGATCTATGTGTTTATGACAGCAGGGGTGTTTTTGGCGGTGCAATAACCTTGGGTCAGGAAATATTTTGCATTTAAAATGCTGTCTATTTGATTCTTGGACAAAAACACACAAAGCCAAACAACAACAGAAAAGAGCGACCTTGAGCCGAATGTAAGTTTCAAATTCCGGATGAACGCTTCCATGGAAACCGCCACAGAAGTCCGCCACAGGAAGTCGCATTTCTGATTCTGTGTACGAATAAAAGGCCCCGGCCCTACCCATTCCGAAGCCAATATCCGATCGCAACAGATCACAGCGAATTATTTCGTCCAACCAGATCACACCAGATCATTTAGTTATACCAGATAATAGCAAATAGTTTAACAATGAGACAGTAATAATTTGGAATAATTTGGGTTCAGTCTTCCATTGAGCAGGCGACACCATGAAGAATTTGAACTGGATTCATGGCCCGCCCTTAATGGCCCCTTCAGGTTTCATTACTCTATTGTCAAAATGAAAACCCCAGTCCTGATCCACGGACAATGCCGATGTTATATGTGCATAAATACAGCTTCAAGTATCACAAACTTGGGTCAAATGTGAGCTGGATGCTGAGGCTGATATCAGCTACTGCTTCTGCCTGACTATAAAGACTAATCGTACGGTAAAAAGCTGACATTATCAGTGGTGTGAGAGCTCTAACATTTAAAAAACTGATGACCCTGTGAAACAAACAGATCCTGGTGGACAGCGTTCAGAAGCAGCAGCAGACTTAGCTTGTGGCATTAACTGTGTCCCAGAGGATTTGAAATGAACCAGCCCGTAAAGTGCTTTGTTACGACGTAATTTCCCCCACAGTCGTTTCCGCTGTTGCCCAGGAGCTGGAGAAACCCGATGTTTAACGCCTTGCTTGCAAGACTAGGTGCTCAGACACATTCTCACAAAGTGACTTCATTTATTCTGTGGCTTCTGTGTTAATCAGTGAACTTTTACAGATCTGTACATTGTGGAATGTGGGCGAATGCTGTCTGAATAACTTTTCAGTGATTCGTTGAAAAACCAAACCGCCAGTGAATTAGACTGTCATCCTGTCAGTCAGAATCTGAGGCTGCAGTCTATGAAACATAAAACGAAAATACAAACAAAGGAAGATATTTCTTAGATGGTTTTGAAAAGTGTTCTCACCAATGTCAAATCTCAAGCGCTCAGTCCAGAATCTCGATGTTGAACCCACCCCAATCACACAGGGTGTTTATCAGAAACAGGAGTCACCAGAACCCAAACATTAACTATCACCTACCTGATTGACAAGTGGAGTTTATATGGCCAAAATGTTTTCTTTCATCTTCACTTTATTGTCACTTGAGCAAAGCTAGTCACCACAGTCGTCATCGCAATACAAGCTAACAGCTTGCAACAGCCAACTATCAGAGTGAGAAAAACAACAGATTTCAGACTTACTCAACCCCAAAGCTGTCGATATTTGCTCACGTGCAGACGCCCTCGAGCTAGCAATAATAAGCTTTTGCCTGTTGTCTGTCAGGCTGTGTGCCATGGGCATGAACATCATTAGGTATCCTCAACAGCAGCAGACAGGAAATCATAGCAAATCATCTGTTCATTGTCCTCTCTGAAGGAATCTTTCTTGCTTCAGATCTGACCATCAATCCTACTTGAAAAATTCTTATTCTGCTTGAAGCAGTTGATCCGGTTTCATCAGAATGCATGTGACAGCGTCCCTAAATTGGGAAGTACGCATAACACGGGTTTCGGAACATTTTACCGAAGTACAGAATCTTCTTTTCACAATTAAGACCTTGAATCTTGTACAAATACTTCATTAAACATAATCTTAAGTAATAATAGTAATAACATAGTAATAACTCCACTGCCACACTTCCCTTTCGCGTGGGCACTGTTATTCTCAGAATTTTTACTACAAAGAACATTGTCATAGCTTATGCTACACAGCTTCACCAAAGAGTGCTATGCCAATATACGCATTTATACACCCAGGGAATGACTGAAAACATGCCAGTATACGCATATATATGCCCACTGAACGACTGAAAACATACCAATATACGCATTTATACGCCCACTGAACAACTGAAAACATAACAATATATGTATTTATACGCCCACTGAGTGACAGAAAACATGCCAGTATATGCATTTATACGCCCACTGAACAACTGAATACATGCCAGTGTGCGCATTTATACGCCTACTGACTGCTACATACATTTTGTTGTATCGTTTTTAGAACTAGTATACTCATTCTCGCCGTCTGACAAATTTCAAAATAGAAAATGAGCTAACTGCCAATTAATAAATATCTCTACAAGAACTAGGCTCCCCCAGACATCCAGGCATGGGAACAGGATTTCATTAAAACCACCAGTTAGCCCCTTACACACAGGTTTAGTACCGATTCTCCTTAGAGACACTGATAAACCACTCTGCCCATCGTTTCCACTGAATCAACTAATGCTAGACGCTGATGGAAGACCTGCTTTTTATGGCACTACAGTAATATTTGCGACACATGTGTAGTAACTACAGTAATAACTGGAACACTTCTTTAATATCTGCAGTAGTAACTGGGGCACTTGTGTATTAACAGCAGTAACAACTGGGGCACTTGTGTAATAACTGCAGTAATAACTAAGGCACTTGTGTAATTACTGCAGTAATAACTGAGGGACTTGTGTAATTACTGCAGTAATAACTGAGGGACTTGTGTTTGTACTCAGGCATACTCTGCTCGGTTGACCCATCTTTTCAGGAGAGTTATCACGGCAACTGACCTGAAACAACCACAGAAGCAGTGTTACATGTTTGGATTTTCACTTAAACCAGGCACCTACACCCACCGGGAGCATAGCTCTGGTCCCTACCCCACGAGAAACGGTAGGTAATGGCTTAACTCTGCTCTGCCACTGAAACAAACAAAATGTGTGATCTAATTTAATCCCCTTTATACAAAACAACAGGCTTCTGTTCAAAGAGTAACTCCTGTTTCTCACTCCAAAGAGGACCAAATCACAGAAAGAAGGGGAATCTGGAGATGTCGTCATGAGAAGTTGTACGATCAAACGATAATCAGAGACTAAATAACCAATCATATGTGAGTTGTTAAGGATGTAAGACACAGTAAAGCCTTAGGCTTCCTGGTGTTCAGTCATCCCCGATATCTCCCCAATAATCTAATCTGCTCCTGGCCCTACCTTAGAGGTGACTGAAGTCTGGCTGTGTGGGTTGCATTTCCATATCTGCTTGCCCACGGTGTCACCTCCAAACCATGACTCATCTGCGAAATTCCGAATCTGCATGGGTGTCCTTCCACTGGCATTCGGGAGCCAGGAGCCTCTGTCCTTCATCATCACGGACACGCCCGGGAATACTAAAGAGCCATCTGCTGTTACCTCTCCCAGCTGTTTTCCCAGGGAAAACAAACATTTTTGTCCATCAGAGAATTCCAGTTCTCCCTTGGGGGAAACGGTGACGAGCAACTCGTATCGGACCAGAATGTCGATAAGCTGCGAATGATTATTTACAGTGACGGAGACAGATAAAACAGTGTCCTAGCCAAATGATATTCAATCCAGGATGGTCAAATTACCCCTCGTCCTTCAGCATTAGCAACCAGCCACACAAGATCTCTGTAGGCATTAGCAACCAGCCACACAAGATCCCTATTGGCATTAGCAACCAGCCACACAAGATCTCTGTCGGCGTTAGCAACCAGCCACACAAGATCCCTATTGCCGTTAGCAACTATCCACACAAGATCCCTATCGGCATTAGCAACCAGCCACACAAGATCCCTATCGGCGTTAGCAACCAGCCACAGGTCCCTACCAGTGCATACAAATACAAATAAAACAAAGGGGCGCCCTTTCTACCTCTCTGTGCCAGTTGTTTGCTGCACTATCATGAGAAACTCCCCCCCATGGGAGAAAATAAGTAGTTTATGGGAGAACAAAGATGGTGCTGAGAAGCGCTTCATTTTCATCAATACAGAACCACATCTTTCTCAGCCTACCTATGAAGACAGCTGTCATCTTTGTTGTTTGCTCCTAAACTACTATACCACTATTATTATAACTACTTAAGAACACGTGCCACAAAGGTTGATAATGTTGCGAATTTCATTTAAACATAGGTATAATCAACTTTAACCACTTTAAAGAGGATCTGGGATATGATGGAAGCCCTGGAGAGATAAAGACGAACACATTTACAGAAACACATTAACGAATGTCGACATAGCCGATTCCAAATAGTTTGGCTCTGGGCCAACGGGATCATTATCAAGTTACTGCGCTATCAATTATCTACACGAGGAAAAGGGGGTTCGTTTTGCCATGTAAATAAAGTACTCTGAATTCTCAAAGAGAATCCTCATTCCCCCAGGTGAAGATGAGAGATTTAGCTGAAACGGAGTGAAGGCTGATAGGGATACGTTCTGTGCTTCTGACGACGTTCCTCTGTAGTGCATTTCATGAAGGTGCGACGTTCCGTGGCGGTAACTGGCCATTATCCATGACTCTTGGATATGTCAGCGTTTGATTTGGTCTCTCTTAAAGAATCCAGGACCTGTCGCTGTTAAATAGCTCAAGACTTTCAGCTAAAAAAAAAGAGGCACGTAAAGATTAAGACAAGGAACGAATTACCTGCACTTAGACCAAGGCGAAAGGAGAAATTCGGTGTGACAAATCACAGATCCAAGTCATCAAGCTTGGCGTCACTCGTCACAAGCAGATCTGAGAAGCCAATTTCACAAACGTGTGAAATATTATTATTTTTCAGTTGGTACATTAATGGATTAATGAGAAACCAAACCAAACAGACAAGAAACTACAGAACATCTTTGGCAACAAAATCACACATGAAAATAATGGAAACGAATTACAGGCAGATTGCTCTACTAAACACTGAAGAAGCACAGACAGAGCCTATACTGTTAAACACTGAAGAAGCACAGACAGAGCCTACACTGTTAAACCCAGGAGAAGCACAGACAGAGCCTACACTGTTAAACACGGAAGAAGCACAGACAGAGCCTACACTGTTAAACACTGAAGAAGCACTGACAGAGCCTACACTGTTAAACACTGAAGAAGCACTGACAGAGCCTACACTGTTAAACACTGAAGAAGTACATGCAGATAAGTTGGCCCATGAAGGGTTAGGGTCTCCAAAGCTTCAGAGCTTCATCTGAAGTGATAGATCTGACCTAAGGCCGTGCCGGTCTTGGCCACAGCTGGAGGAGTGGTGCACGTGAGCGGCTTGGGGGAAGGAAAGAATTGTGCAGAGAACTGGAACAGGCCAACGCCATTTTGGACATGACAACAGGCTCCAGTAATTACCAGTAATAATAACAATTGATGATGTTTTTGTGGTTCAGCTCATTGCATAGATGTTTTCTGTCACTATTCTATTAGCTGAAAATAATCAACACTAAAGCCTGAAAGCCAAACTCAGCCGTGCATAAGGGGTAAAACAACAGACGAGGCCGAAGAACTAAACTAAAACAAACAAAGTTTGACACAAGAAGAAAAAGCCGTTCCCCAGATGCAGCCTAGAATACTAATGCTCCACTGCGCAGAGATGTGCCACGGCGATAATAGACTCTGTTCCGTTCAAAAACAGTTCTGGCGTTGAAGGGTGAGAGACTATTTCCATGCAAATGTCAGGACGGACGTAAACAAAAAGCAATACCAATGTTCAAATTTACATTTTAAGCAACTTTCTCCTTGTACTGTTCTTGCTTAATTTTTTTTTACATTGATGTCCCCTTCCATTTCCTTCTCAGGAAGTTCCTCCACAACGTGTTTGGTCAGGGTGTGACAGCAGGCGGGGCCTGGGTGGTGTCACCTCGCCACGTATCCAGTCCCGTGTCTCGTGAGGGCATAGGCGGAGCAGATCTCCGCCATGTCTCCGGAACATTCACAGGATGCCACACTACGGCATTAAACTCCTCTCGACTCTTCTATTGGAGCTGGGGCTACAACCAAAGCTTGAGCAGGCCTCGTATCTGACCACATGCGCCCCCCTCAGGGGTCGTATTTGACCGCCTGCGCCCCCTCGGGCCTTGCAAACAAACAGCAGCAAAATCCGAAGGACCGATGGACAGAGGACGGATATAGAATGGGTACAGGATGGGTTCAGAATGGCTACAGGCCTGCCCAGAAAAACAGGACAAGTAGCATCAACCGGGAGCATTCCTAACGGCCCAGACATCCCAAATTAAAACAAACGACTTATTCTGTCATCTGCTGTGGAAATGCATCTTTTCTTGGGATTAATGCCATCTGGAGCAACCTGCCGGCCCATTTAAAGGTTAGAGCTTGGCTGGCTGAGCAGGACCAGGCCAAAAATAAAACAGCATTTGTTTTAGTTAAACATGACACACAGAGGTAAGGCATGCCATGGGCCCGGAATGAAAGTCTGGTCAGTTTCACACAGACATCTGGTCCCCCTTGGTATCTACAACAAGCTTTCATTTCATGTGGTGGAGCTAGTAAAAGATGGTCTTTACACCTGGAACTAAAGAACAGATGCTCCACTTTCTGCTCTGTTCTGTCTTTCCGCAGTAATTTGGGCAGTCATGGTGCGCTGGTCATTGTATAAAGCTTCAGGTGTAGAGGGTGTGGTTAACAATGAAATTTCACAACTTACCATTGCCCCTGGCATGTACGGAGGTTCTCCAATGCTGTAGCTAATGTCTGAGCGTCCCCTGGCGACCGAATGCTGCAGGTTAGCAATGCATGGTCGTGTCAAGGGAACCCTGGAGCAAGCTAGAGAGGGTGGATCAGTTTGATGGGCACCTGCTCCGGCCCAGTTTGGGAATCGGCGCAGCGAAAGTGTTGGGCTGTCGCAGCCAGTCAAGAAACCAGATTTCATTAAGAAGCAAGGCAGACCAGAAAAGGCTCAGCAATAAGACTTGGTCAAACTGCCTTAAAGATCGGTTATTCACTTCACTTTGCATAAAAAGGGATGGATGGTAGCTGCGTTGGCACGTTTAGCTACTAACGACATTAATGACTCGATGACAAATCTGTGCGTCCAACTGGAAGATTAAAAAATATACAAATTAGGAATAACGGACACGTGAATGTGGAAAATATGATAGTCATCAATATATTTTACTGCATGCTAATTTTGTGAGTTTTTTTAAATCAACACTTTAAAATAGCAAAAATCACTTTCCGGTGATTTCATGTTTAGCAACATTTCAGTAGTTCTCCGTAAGCAGGCACCCGGGACTGTAATTTCAGTTCAGTCACATTTAGAAAATCCATAACCTCCTTTTTGGAATGGCCATGATCCATTTCTTAAAAAAAGCCAGCTTGCAGGTTTGAAATGCTACGTTCTCCTTCCCTTCAGTTGTTAAATCACAAGTCCAGCATCGATCAAAAACCTTTCGCTGTTTCAATTGTTTTTATTTTTGTATTTCTTTCAACTCACAGCTTAAGTGGTTTACTTTCCCTGTTGCCCCCCTTAGTAGCGTCAGGTCAGGCAGCCACATGCTTTCTGACAGCAGGGTGACATGCTCGGTTCTTGACTCTGAAAAAGTGGGCAGACATTGACACAGTCTTGTCTCCTTAGTCAGGGCAGGTTTTCATTTGGTGATGGTCATTCTCAGATCAGAGATGCTGGTTGAGTGGTGCCTCAAACTTCCTGGCAAACTGTCAAGAAAAAAGATCAGGAGCCTTCGAGACAGGTGATGCTAAAACAGATCAGGAGCCTACGAGACAGGTGATGCTAAAACAGATCAGGAGCCTACGAGACAGGTGATGCTAAAACAGATCAGGAGCCTACGAGGCAAGTGATGCTAAAACAGATCAGGAGCCTACGAGGCAAGTGATGCTAAAACAGATCAAGAGCCTTTGAGGCAGGTGATCCTAAAACAGATCAGGAGCCTTTGAGGCAGGTGATCCTAAAACAGATCAGGAGCTTTCGAGGCAGGTGATGCTAAAACAGATCAGGAGCCTTAGAGGCAGGTGATGCAATGTACTTTTTCCTCAGTGCCCAGGACTTGTCCTGCCGCGGTCCACTGACCTGAACCGGTTCTGACCGCTGTAAAAGCGGATTGTTAGCATGGAGCCCCGGCTCACACCTCGCTATCACACTGACGGGAGAGATGGCTGCTGATGGATGGCCTGAGGTAATGCGCCGCGTAGATCCGTCTCCTCTGCATGGAGGTAAAATAAATCAGCCAGACGGGAAACTGAATTATGTGGGAGCCGGAAGCGGAGGCGTTGTAGCAGAGAATGTTTATCGAATGGAGGCAGGGAGCCGAGGCGCTGGAGCAGAGAGTGTTTAACCAGTGGAGGCAGGGAGCGGAGGCGCTGGAGCAGAGAGTGTTTAACCAGTGGAGGCAGGGAACGGAGGCGCTGGAGCAGAGAGTGTTTAACCAGTGGAGGCAGGGAGCGGAGGCGCTGGAGCAGAGAGTGTTTAACCAG